>JARFOD010097851.1:0-16899 GCA_031763545.1 Mopalia muscosa
ATTAATATGTTGTATAAATGAAGATAGAAAAATTTGCTTGCCTTGACCAGAATTCCAACTCGGGACGTTTTGGTTATAGGCTCAACACTATATCGACTGAGCTCTAGAGGCATGTTGGAACATCCTTCGACACTCCTGTACCGATATAGTTATCTCGGGGGTCAATGGAAGCAATAATACTACACGGAAATGTTTTGTGCGCATGCGTGGAAATCAACGAAAGTACTCGGCGGATGTGTGTTAAAATAACCACACATCAAACAAGCCTATTTCTCGGGTAAAATCTAATTTAAACAAAACGCTGTACCTTATTTATGTATGACTTGTTGCAAATAAATAAAATTTCTTCCGCTTTAATAATTATGTAGCTTCAATCACATCATCATATCAACACAAGAATAGCCTTCAGACGTAAACAATAAACACGTGGATAACTCAGTCATATATATGATGAATGTAAATCCATGCGAATCATTATTGGTTTGAAAACAAGAAGACCGAGATAGCTAACTGACAAGTGAACTGTTAATTAACTATGGACTAAATAGGAACTCATGAATGTAAGGAACATACAAACTGTATTTATAAGCCTTGACGGGCATCTACATTTTAGCGCGAGTACAAAAAAACAGCATGGGAACAGAGCAAACTATAATGTATCTCCAAACAGTGGAGAGTTGTGTAACTCATGAATATTCAATATCGTTCCGACGGCCATTGAAATGAGCTCTCCGTCGGAAATTATTTAAGGTACAGAAATGGCCGAGGATGTTGAGACATGTCAAGGTACGGTCAATATCCAAATGATAAATATTAAACGTCGACAGCATTTTTAAAAGGACTATTACCAACCCGGTTGGTAAAAGAATGTAACAAACACCTCGATTTCATAGTGAGACTATTTTTTGATAATATACCATGCTATCCAGTAGGCTACAGTGTAAGTTGTGTTTGTTTGATATCTGTTTAATGTTATACTGATGGTATTTCACCTACGTGGCGACGGATTGCCGATGTAACCGTGTGTTCAGTGGCGGACAGAGAAATACGTGAGCGGTAAAGCGACGTTAGAATCAGTAGTTTGGCATGCTTTCAAGTTGAGATGTTTTGGGAGTAGTCTCCCTTATCCAATGACAGCAAATGTGATACAGGATCTGTATTGAGAAGAACAAAATTTGAAAAGAATAGATTACTATCAACTCAATTCCGGGTTGGAATTCGAAGATGAAATATTTATCTCATACGGACAGGAATAATTTGTTTGTTTTATTCAATGACTGGATCATATGACGTAAATATATGTCATTGTCTCGATCGATTGTTCCAACGCTCCCTGCATACGAAATGGGACTCCCTATACATGTGGCTAACTGTGTAATGTGAGTAAGCCTGCCATTGCTATATGCGACTAACTTTGTATGCTGATTCGAGACAATAAGTCAAGACTCATGAAATTGACGTTACACAACGTCGATACAATCGTATTCTCGCGAGAGTTTCAATACTGGATGAGACTTAGACAGCTCTCATGCGCCATGCCAGGCCATCATGGATAATTATCCCGCCAATATTTGGGACGACATTTGCCACGCATCAGCCATTTGATTAAAACTAGAAGCGGGCGTGCCTCCATGCCTTACGTACAGCCCACTTGGTCAGAAACTAGGACCATTCTGAATGTCTAAATGTAGCGATATTCGTCAAAACGGCGTTAGTTATGTGGTCGTAGCAAGACAAATTACAGTAGTATAAATAAACTGGGACTATGCTTTGATGTTATTCAGCTGTAGACCAATGCAGTTCCCTTTTTAAAGATACCAGTCACCCAAATCAAACAAACAAACAAATTATAAAGATACTTTATAAGTTTAATAATTTTTAATGAATGAAATTGTTCATTTTTGTAATTTTATTTACACCTGGTTTTGTTTGTAAAAGTAGACCCCTCTCGTGACTTCTGGATTAGACATTTATGGCGCGGGTTTATCCTAAAGTTTCCAGTCCGAAAAATTCTTGTGGAATTAAAATCAAACTTAATATGAATGTTCCATTTGACAAAACGTCGCTTGGGATTGGTTTTGGTGTGCATTGGTTTACGAGTAGCGCCGCCTGGTTTCAAAGTCTAAATTTCGTTTTTGTATATGTTAATTTGAAAACTTCTTGTGCAATTGGGCCCGTAGTCATGGCTTGGTGAATAGCGTGCACTCTCTTATCGTACTTCAATGTACTGTTCATGGAATCTAGTCCGCCTGTCGACCATCAGGTTTATGAGTGAGTCACACGATATGGCTCCGGCAATCGCGGGGATATTTTTACGAGGTTTCCCCCGGTTTTGCACTGTAATTAGAAAGGAACAATGTGAAGTGAACAATCCGTAGTCATATAAGTTAAATACCCTTGAGTACGACGTTGAACTCAAATTAAACAAACATCTTGTGGAATTGTGATCAAACTTAGTATGAGTGTTTCGTGTGGCATGGGATTGAGTTTGGTGTACGTTGAAGTACAGGTTGCGCCACCTGATGGTAAAGGTTTGGTTTTGTATGTTAAGTGTATGTCAAATCAAACTAAGTTGGTATGAGTGTTCCATTTGACAAGACCGAGTTAAGATAGTCCACATGTCATAATGTATAGGATTTTGTTTGGTGTATTCTTGTCTAGATATGCTGTCACCTGGTGGATTCTATTAAAACTCGATTTCAGTATTCCCTGTGGCAAGATTTCTTCCTGCATACATTGCAACTCACTTGAACTCTTGCTATTTGTTTGCAAAAATATAAATTAACATCAATCCTGTCAATACCTTAGATCAAATTTGATTGCCAAAATTAGCTATTATTGCCTATCCAAGGAGGAGAGCGAGAGAGAGGTTCAATATTCGTGCAGCCTCGCTCCCTCGTAGACGTGATAATTGAACGAGTAGTAACGAAAGTATAGATGGTCCATTGTATATATATGGAATAAATGAAGAGAGAAAAATTTGCTTAATTGCCTCCCCTGGGATTAATTCTGGGACCTTTGGATTACAGGCTCTTAATTTATTAAATATGTATATGCCAGAACCAAGTTCCGTCTTCACTTGGTTAGAATTTGGGGCTCATTCTACCTTGATCCTGTAGAGCCATGTCTCAACATTTTCGGACAGTTCCGTGCCAGTACCTTAAATAACTGCCTCTAGAGCCATGTCGGAACACCTTTCGACACTTTCCGTACCGTACAGTTATCTCGGAGGTGAATGGAAGCAATAATACTACAAGAAAACCTGTAATGTTAACCGCCGGATGTTTGTCGCGCATGTGTCGACATCCACCGAAGTAATCCGCGGATTTATACCCCAAAAACACGCCGAACAAGCCCGTATCTCGACTAAAATTACGGGTGTACCGCCGGTTCGTAAATGAAAAAAAAAATAGTTCGATAATTGCAAGAGCACTTTCCATGCCAAATATCAAATCATAAAATTCAAGCAAAAAATATATAGCTAGCAAAAAACGAAAAGTTACATGAAAGAGAGAAGCGGTCAACATTTTTCAATGATGTCGGGAAGACGGTCCAAAGAATTTTAAGAAATACGAAAAATATAGGAAGTCATGACCATTCCATGATGTGAAAGGAGTATCTCTGTCTCGCTTTTAAATTATTGCAACACTTCATATATTTATCTTGTAGATATCTATACGGCCCCTAGCCCCGGGTTAAGCGGTATTAGACCCAACATCGACAAACAGGACGAAGATGTCAGGGGTCGTTCGTAAAGAAAATAAAAGATTGCATACTACCAACTGGATGCCGAGTTAGCAAATATCAGATACTAGGGAACTGATAATAACAGATATTTATGGAAGATTTCGTCATTTTCAAGCGCTCGTTTGTCATTATTTTAGCGGTTTGCGTCGTGTTTTTAAGGATTGTTTAAACAAATGTACTATATGAACACAATAGATAGCATATACGGTGAGCGAGTAGTGGGCTATGTCCCCCCAAAAAAATTTCGGTTCCCTCAAGTTCCGCGGCCCCTGTTACGTAGTCATTGGGTAGATGACATTTTCTTTTCACAATTGTTTTCTGTGTTGTAAAACTTTTGCGGCTACTTTTAGCTCACTGTTTGCACATGTCTGGCTACTTTATATGATAATTTCTACATCGCTCGGTCAATTAAGTGTTTCTCCTAAAGCCCCGGTCACAACCAACCGTGCATGTTTTCAGACCGTACGTTTTTTGGGGGGAGGCCGTACTGCGTGTGCACCCGTAGCCCGAAAGCAGCTCGCTGGCAACGAAAGTTCCTCATGCGCTAAAAGTGCTGCGGCGTGTCTGCGTGCTCCCAGATCCGTACTGAGGCAGTACTCACCACGTACGGGTCCCCAAGTTTTGTCAACGTAGAGAGCACGCACTTGCAACTATGGCGGGGTGGGACCGCGGCTTAACGCGCAATAGCCTGTCCAATCAATTGGTGTATGTATAACTCAATAAAGTTACGTATTTGCCTCTAGTATAATACGTGCATCAGAAGAACACGTCTAGATGTCATTCTTGCACGGAGTAGAAAGGCCAAATACTTGGTAGCAAAAATATTTATTGACCGACGGAGAAAAGATAAAAAAAATTGTTTGATTAATTGATTGATTGATTGATTGATTGATTGATTGATTGGTAGATAGATTGATAGATAGATAGATTGATTGATTGATTGATTGATTGATTTGATTGGGGTTTAACGCCGCACTTCCAGTAACGATCAAATAAACTAAAGGGGCAAACGTTGAGAATCGTGTTCGGCTTTATTTGTGGAAAGCAGTCAGAATAGGTTTATAACAGAGAAAAACAATAGAAATGTGTATTAGCTGGGATTATCTATACTAACCCCAGGTACTAGTCATGTGAAACATGATAAGCCTATACGTAACCTAATAAAGTGATCTGCCAGCTTGATCTGAATTTAATGAACACGCCCATCAGACTATCCGACATGCAATAGGATTAAGTGCTCTTAGCATGTTTGGGAATAGACCATGCTTTCAGACACACCAAACATCATTTCCGGGTACATGTTTTTTATAAAGGCTTTTTGGAGTTGGTCTACATTTAGTTTGTTTATTGACATGTTTCTATTAAGACAATCTTTCATTTCAGACTACCCGCGCACTCAGCCATGCGGATTTAAAATACAGCTCTCGATAAAATAGTATTATTTTTTATTTATAAATGGAGCATATATATTTCGTATGAGTGTTCTATTGGCGCCATGTCATAATAGGTAATAGTCACATTTAACCACTGCTGTCTAAAACCCAGTTAGCGGTTGTTGATAAGTAAATTATTTTGATCTTTTAGTAAGCAGTATATTTATTTTATCCAATCAAGAAGCCATCTTCTATAAACAGTTTGACATCGTATCTGTTTACTCGATAAGATGGAAAATAGACTTTTTCATGTTACATCATATCTTTTTACCATCTTTTTACCACCTACACAAAAATCATACACTGGTATTTATAACGAGCACGATGTTGATATTTTTACCACTTTCAAGAGTTTTAAAAATCAACACAGGAAAATCGTTTTTGTTAAATGTTTTAAATTCCTAAGATAAGACAAACTCCTGTTTGTACTGGATTGAAATAAATCAAATCAAATCTTTTAAGGTGAGAGGTTAAGATAACAACGTATTATAGACAGCTTTACCTGATAGTTCACACAGGTGTTCCCTCGCCTCTCATTTGTCTTCAAATTAGGTTTAGTATGGAAAGGTGTTTGCTTTAGGGTTAAATCTGGCTTGAATGTAGAGCTGTTAATACGCTATTATTTTACATATGATAGTTATTAGAATGATGATGTTTGGAGAGAATGAAACATTAAACAGTGTATAGTGTCAAGATCCAGAATTTGTACTGTATTATTGATAAGCATCACAAATTGTGTCCGAAGTATCGAGTATCGAAGCCAAAAATGCAGTTCGCCTCTTTTCCGACTACATCTACATGTTCTCTGCCTTTCTAAGAAATGTTATTCGTGGGAAGCCGATCTCAGCTAGGTTTATTTACGTAGGTCTACTTTTCCGGTTGTTAAGTTAAAGGTTAGGTCTACTTCTGTTTACTAGTAAGAGTTAGACAGTTGAAGTAATTGTTAAATAACATCGGCCCGATTCTCGGCGTAAATTGTTAAGTAAGGCAGAAGAGAATTGACTTGATACAGTTGTCTGCCATGCAGCAAGTGCGAGAGACATGTCCTGTGGCAGGTCCGCCAGAGCTCAAGCCAATCAGAATGCATAAAGACAGCAGCTGACTACATTCGAGTGACGTCAAAGAGCTTTCAGGCGATATACACAGATTATATGCAGCTGGTCATTTATTGCCTTGTGCCTTGAATCGGATAATATATTTAGATATTAGGAATTACCCAAGGGAGACAGAACCATGCAAGTATGCTATGATGGGCCAAGTACGTCTTAAGTACGGCGTCAATCACAATTAAAATGTATAGCAGCTGAATTATATAATTGGGTGCCTGGGGCTTTTTTTTTAAATATAAAGCTAATTAAATTTTAATTAAACTGATCTGGTTGTGTCGAAAAATTCCCCTTCCTTTCCATCAAAGATTACTTAAGTTTTTTTAAACGCAGACCTTGATTACTTTGCCAAAGTTCATACTTTAATGGGGCTTAGTCAGATTCTAGTCTTGGCCTTAAATAATTGGATTAATTATTGCTGTTAAATGAATAAAAGGAAAAAGTTACTTTCGAGACTGGAATATTGTGCCTAATATACAAGCGAGTGATAAACAAGGCGCATCAACTTCCGCCCAAAAAATATAGGCGGGCGCTACCGATTGAAAATTATTTTCATTGCCAGCTTGTTGTACAGACGATCAAACACTTTAGAACAGCTCAGCTTTCAGCGAGGGGCATTCAAGCGGATGGAAAACATTTAATCTCTACAGAGGTAAAGCTGTCAACAGACCGAGGTAAAAACAGCAATCTATCGTTTGCTAAAATGCTAAAAATACTCCAAGTGTTTGAAACTACTGACAGTTGGAAATTCAATTATAATCCTGCTTAATGCAATGAATTTCATTTATAACCGGTTTCAAATACTTAAAAACTCGCGAAATAATGTTCTCTATATTTATCCTGATTGCATGTCGTCGGCCAGCCGATGGAGAGCTGGATTAGCAGTTAGACAAGTCCCGTGCTTCGAGTTCTTTATGTGGCCATGGTGACAGTGATATACTCTTATGTGCTTAGCAATGTATTAAATGCAATCTCAACGTTGTGATAGCGATAATTTAATTTTTAGGATGATAAAATAGTGTAGCACTGTTGGTTCTATTTTCGTTATTTTAGTCCCGAATGTTCAGACTAAACTGAAGTTTAAAACCAGAAAACTAGTTGACTGGCTTTAAATAAATAAACCACAGCGAGCTACATTCCATAAATATCACCAAAAAAACAAAAACATTTCGGCTGGTCATTTTCCAACCATAATAAGGGCTAATATAAATTTGTAAACATATTATGTGTACAAATAAACGACGAGGATAATAATGGTTGGCTGCACGAACGTTAAATCCAGACCTGATTTAGACAAGAATCACGCGTAATTATACTTGGATTCTAAAATAAAAGGAGATATGAGGTGCAAATAAACTTCCAAAATGATATAACTCTTATTATAGTGTTGAAAGCTCAAGGTTACAGTCTTACAGGCCCATTCTCAACGTATTTCTGTTATACTGGTTAACAATATTACTAAGGCAAAGGTATTCCAAATCGAAGTTAGTTCTCTTCGGGTTCTCTTCTTTTATTCAAAATATATATGAGAAATGTGCGTTTCTTTCCTTTACTCGGCCTTTGAACTCCGAGCGGCCTTTAGTTGAGATATACAGGTGCCATCGTAACCAGGGACTTGGCCAGAAATCAAAATTATGGTGACGTTTTTAAGGAACTAGGTGTCCATTTTTTTATATTTATTTTTTTTATATATTTTTTTATAATTTTAAACAGTTTTACTATCCTTTACATGCTAAAGTTTCTTAAAACAGGGTGTCCAAATGAGGCAATTGCCCAATCCAGGGTGTCCTAATGAGGCAATTGCTCAATTCAGGGTGTCCAAAGGATGAATGACTACTCTCTGCCTAAGCCCATGATTGTAGTCCTGTCAGTTCGAGACTTGCTTTATAGGACTTCATTTCGATACAAATCAGCGACATTACTCTGTTTAAGTTAGTATGTGCACAAAATAGCTCAGCTATCGATCTGTGTAAGAAATGACTAACCTCTTAGATAGCTAACGATATATAATATATATATTCGCTAATACTAAGGCAATAAATTGACAAGCTATCAAAAATATTAATTGTCTAGGATAATATATAAAAGACGACTGACCTGGGCTCCATGATTAAGGACTATCGTTGTTACGAATGATGTTTGGGGTATAATAACATGTATTTATACACTTAAGTAGCCAATCCTTTACCGATATATTTGTGTTAAACACTGAATATGTAAATTAATTTAATTAGACACATCCAGGTCAAGAAGTTGAAGTAGATCCGCTTTTCTGTCTGTCAGACTATCCTTCTTAAATATTTTACCCCAACAAAAACAGAAACAAATAGTTTTCTAAATAAATTAAAAAAGACTGTTGACAGCTCAATTACGTATGTATAGACCATCAGACAATTAGTTAGATCCGGTTGTAACGCCCTCTGTGAAACATGTCCTCGTTATGCAATCTTATATCATTGCCCTGAGCCAATGTTTGCATTAACTTATGATGAGATTTGTGTTAATTACGTTCGATACCTAGCCGGGGTTGGAGAAGTAGGATTTCTTAATATCTGTTTGTTATTTTTGTTCGATTTACTTTGTTTTAGGTCGACAATGTATATAACACTTGGTCTGTTTTAAAAACCCTGCTGCGCTAAACGTTAAAACGATCTGTAATTAAGGCAAACACCGTTTCCGCCCGGTTCCGTTTGTTAGATACAATAAAAACAATATTCTTATCAAGTTGAAAGAAAATATTTTTGATTTAATATGAAAAATATCCCCACCAGTACAAATCCACACAGTGGTATCGTAACTGTAATTCCTTTTTTTTCCTGCTTTATAACTGTTAACTTGTCAAGCTAATATAAAAATAACACGCACATATATCTATATATAGATATATATTTATATTTTGAATAACTGAAGAGAGAAGAGTGTGCTTGCCTCCACCGGGAATCGAACTCGGGACCTTTGGGTTACAGACCCAACACTCTGCTCAACGCTCAACGACTGAGCTACAGAGGCTCATTTTATCCCGTTTACCCAATCATTGAGTGGAATTCGATGGTTTTGTAGGGACAGTAATGTTTTATTGGGGCTAAGTAAGGATAATCGTACATCAGCTAGAGGGAAACCTAACAGCTGAATACGCATTGTTTCAATAATAGTCCTCTTTCGAACATTTCCTTCTTCCTTATTTTCGTTCCCAACCAATGAATATAGGCCTGTAATGTTGGTCATTGAATGCTCTCATGTTGTGGTCTAGTTTCCAGGCTTCAATTAGCATTCTCATGCATCAGCTCCCATTGTAGTTACTTCACTTTTTAGTTTGAATGCAATATAATATTCTCACATGTTTTATATACGATTGTAGGCCTACTTCATTTAGAAGGAAATGTCTTTTAAACTAATATATTCAACAACAACATGTAAGATCTTGCCAAGTAATCTGACGTCAAAATGAACAATGAACGGACCAATCACAATAAGGCATACGTCGGGAGGTGTCAAAGCGAAATATAGGCCTACTAACTAAACGGTGTGGCCAGTGTACAATCAATTAACGTAGAGGAAAATCATTTGCCTATTCTTTCATCCGAGGCCCAGACTGTATATTTAATTAATTCTCCGAACATACAAATTTCAGATACTAAATATAGATTGTTCTTACAAACAAACAAACATTCTTCTGAATTTATGACAATTTTCAAAGCGAGAGTATAATTTTATTTTGGGGCGACTTTGTTTTGACTCCGTCCCCTAATTATTGTTTGTTTTGCACTAAATCACCCATAGGAGTTCGCGTTTACCGGTTTCAAATTTGGAAATGGACAAATGATGTTTGGCTAAGGGTAGTTTGCTTGAAGAATAGCTGTGCTGTCACACTTTTGTCATCAGTAGTAGTATTATCTGTGAGATCTGGAGTAGAAAGTGTGACCGGGGGAATTTAGCACCACAAAACTAACCACACTATAACTGAGATGGGTTGATTTAAATAAGCACCGTACAGTAGTCCTCATACACTAGGTAAGCTCCATGGTTAATATCCGTCCGGTTAGGTTGATTAGTCCTGGAGTACCTATAGTTAGCGGAATACCCTTAAACGATCCATTGGCCATAAACAGTCCGCAAAAACCTCATGTAGTCATTGATGTTTAGCAATACCCTTGTGATAAAAACAAATCCGGGAGGAGAAGAGCATTATCTAACTTTTGTCATAAATTTGTACTAAATAACATTGAAGCTTATTTGTGTAGTTAAAAAAATGTCAGCGAAATACTGTTCATAACTAACAGTTTGTGGCGGATTTAAGTATAGCTTCATTACGGCCGTTGCGTCATTTTGAGACGGAGGCAAAACCCAACCTATAGGAGCATTCAGAAAAACAAACTTTGAAGTGGAGGCAGCAATGAAGAATTGCAATTAGTTTTGCTAGAACAATCGCTCTGGGATGTAATGGGTGTTTACGCATTGAAAATTGAAATTATCTCAACTTATTTACGGAATATCGGTCATGACCTATATAGAATAGTGATTTAGGAATCCCCGTTCACATTCCGGTGTTACAATTAAAAACATCAGTAGCTTAACATTTTTCGCTCCCAGGCCATTCGGTTAAATGTCATTTTAAAACATTGAAGAATGACACGAAATCCCTCTGAATAGGAAACAAAACAGAAATGGCTTGAGAAAAAAATAGTTCAAACGTTGTACCGACATTACTTTGCTTCTTGAGCTTCTAATAATCAGGACATAATCTATTCAAATTGCCCCGATGTGCTAGTCTTTTTGCAAACGATTGTCTACGACTGCCCAGAAGGGCCACGTTGTGAAGTATTTTCTACCAGACTATCTCCTAATAAAAGAAGATAGTAACTCTTAATTAGGAGATAAATTTTAACAACTTGGCCCCTCTACGCTGCCGTAATGAGGTTGCCCAGTACCCAAAAAGGGAGATAAATCTGTCTCTCATATAACTAGCAGTGCCACCTATGTCATTACTAAGTTATCCATTGATCTTTTTAGTAAATTCATACCAGGCCTATAAAACTCCATGGTATAGGTTACAGTTTAAGTCATAGAAGTAAATGGACCCTTTGAGTTTATTACATAATTTATTACCCGGTGTACACTTGAAACAAGATTATATTATTGAGAGTTTCAGTTCCTCGAGTTGAATACATTCACATTCACATATGAAAGTTTGATTTGTCTACCGCGCAGTGTCTTTTTAACTGAAGGTGGATTATCACACTGATTAGTTAAAGGAGGCTATGCTGATCGGAACGACATTTCATTCAGTGTATCTAGCTCAATTGTTTGTCCAAACACAAGTGGCGTTTCTCTTTGGTTTTGACCAAGTCACGCTTATTTGTTCTGTAGTTTGTTCCTTCAGGTGTGGTCACAATAAAAGATCTGAGTGCTGGATGTGTTCCAGTCCCTACTGCTGGAATCCTTTCTTTTCCCTTTCGTACACGGACTGTGTCGCCAATGTTAAGAATGGAAAGAAGCCTGGCTATGCGATCAAAGTAAAACTTCTGCGATGCTTGGCGTTTGTTAGGTTGACTCTTGACGTCCTTCATAACTTTGGGTTTCAGGACTGAGACTATGCAAGGTAGTTTATCTCTAAGATTTCTACTCATTATAAATTAACAACAGAGCTTGTCGGTAATCCATTCCCGACACAGGTGTATGGCGATAATTCAACAATGCTTTGGGTCAAAGTGCTTGGTTGTGATATCCAAGTTGAGATTTGTTTTAGAAGATATTTCAGACGTATTTGGACAAACTTTTGATACATAGTTTAACATTCCCAACAAATGTTCTACATCAGATTTAATGGTTTATGTGGGCATATCTGTAACAACGATTATTTTGTCATTATATAGCTTCAGTCCTTCTTGTTACACAACAAACCCTAAGAATTTCCCTTCAGTGACACGGAATTTGAATTTATCAACATTGAACTTAACATTTTGTTTCTCTGCTCTTTGTAAAAGCTTATTGGGTACATCATTAGGCTCTGCTTCATCTTTGGGTGATACAATTATGTCATCAACAAATATTTCTACATTGGTAATGTCCCCAAAAATGTCTTGATTTCGTTTCGAAAACACCTCCAATGCTGAATTTATACCAAATGGCATTCGGTTAAAACAGTACCGCCAAAAGGGTTAAATGCTGTTAACAGAGCACTTTCTTCGTCTAAGAGCACCTGCCAATAGCCATCCTATTTAGAAAACTGTCGTGTTACCCATGCGACTAGCTAAGTCTTCTACCGTCGGCATGGTGAAATGTTCCCTTTGAATGGCTTTGTTTAGATCTTTTGGATCCGAGCAGATCGGTAGAGATTTATCTGGTTTCTGAACAATTACCAAACTATTTACCAAAGATGTAGGATTTTTCTGCTTCTGCTTTTTCGATTGTGTCTAGTGTTTAGTTTTAGTTCATCACTCAATGCATAAGGAATCATTCTTGGTGCATGTATTACAGGTAGCACTGTGTACATGGTCAATTTTAATATGGCCCTGGTTTCTCCAAACATCCCAGCCCTGTGAATTTATCAGAGTATTCATTCAGAAAATACTCTTTTGTGGGGTGGTCTTATGTATTGTCATTAAATGAATACATTTGTTTGACAAGGTTTAGTTTATAACAGGTTTTTAAACCTTATATAAGTGGAGATTTAGCATCAGCAATAATAAAATCTATGAATTTTGTGCTTCCTTCTTTGTGATAAGTAAGTGTTGTTTTCCCCTCAGGCTGGATTTTGAAGTGACAATATGTTGACAGAATGCTACTTATTTTGACTAACTCAGATTTATCTTTAAGAGATTTGTATGTGTGAAGAGGCAAATTTTGGCGTCTGCAACAGTATCTAGTTTAAAGCAAATGTTCTTGCCGTTCTTAGTTAATGTTTTTGTCCATGATTTACACACTTTTCATGACCTAAGAAAACACCAAGGCTATGTATAGGGAATTTCATTGATAGGGACGATATCGAAAAGTTTTTGTGGGTCTTAAAGACACCCATCATCCTTTTGATGCACCCTGTTTCAATAAAATGTAACATAGGAAAGATAAGGAACATTTAAAATGAGATACCCTCGTTTATGTAAAACGAGAGACACCTTCTTCTTGACTTCCGACTAACACTTTAGGTCAGTGTAACACCATCTTACTATTGTGAGTAAGTTAATGATCTATTACAAACAACCCTGATATAATGGGACAGGTCCGTAGCTGAAAAGGGAGATAAATCTATCACTCATATAACTGGCAGCGCCACCTATGTCATCAAAACCTATTTAATTTAGCTCCATATTCAAAACATACTATTGTTAGTTAATGGCATGGAGACAATTGTGGTCATTTGAGTACATATTTATCTCCCTTTGTGACCACTGATCAGCCCCAATTAACTTGAGTTTCTTTGTTTAAAAGGTAAGTAAGAAAAACATAAAGCTAATCTTGGTAGACTGACGTCCAACGGCACTTCTGAACAAATTCATGTATGGTGAATTCTTCATATCAAATTAGTTCTCTCAATATATCATTAAAAATTATTCAATAACTGATTGTGGTATACGGTTCCGATGCTGAAAATAAATACTGTAAATCTTTTGATTTTGAAGATTTTATTGAATTGTAATTATAAAGTCAGAAACAACATGGAATGAAATGTCTGTTTCACTTGAATTGCCAACGCGAGTTAGCAAACTGGCTCTTATGTGACAATTACAAGTATCGGCAAATTCCGAACACAGTGTTTTATAATCTTTCTTTACGCCGGTATACTCATTGGCTCCCGGAACATTGATTATTTTTTGCGGAATTACGCAATCACAAAAAAAAAAAAAAAATTCAAATAAACCTAGAAGCTTTTGTTTGACGGATAAGTGCATGTATAAAATAACCCGCCCCTCTGAAAGCAGAGTCATTCAGCTTTGATACAAAGAAAATGCAAAAAATGTTTTCAACGAAGTCGGTGACTTTACAAATGTGTTAAGACCAGTTCAAATGTAAATATAAAGACATTTTCTGCTAATTACTCCAGAATTGCCCTGTGGCCACGAATTTTTTCAAGTATTCTACCGGTTTAATATACCAGTTAACTTTAAGTTAATTTAGTTGTTTAGGCATTGTAATATTGAACAAACTTGTATATATTTACTATTAATCTGACATAAACAATAAATAATAACATTGAGTTACTGACTGGGAGAAAGCTCGAAAACATTGAATGTCGACATCGAATATTATCACCTTCACATTTTAAAAACAACAGATCTCAGAAAACATTGAATGTCGACATCGAATATTATCACTTTCACATTTTAAAAACAACAGATCTGAGAAAACATTGAATGTCGACATCGAATATTATCACCTTCACAGTTAAAAAAAAAACAGATCTGAGAAAACATTCAATGTCGACATCGAATATTATCACCTTCACATTTTAAAAACAACAGATCTGAGAAAACATTGCATCTCAACATTGAACAGTATTACCTTCACAGTGTAAAAACAACAGCTCTGAGAAAACATTGCATCTCAACATCGAACAGTATTACCTTCACAGTTTAAAAACAACAACTCGGAGAAAACATTGAATCTCGACATCGCACATTATTGCACAGTTTAAAAACAACAGTTCTGAGAAAACATTGCATCTCAACATCGCACATTATTAAACAGTTTAAAAACAACATATTGCATCTTAAAATTGAACATTATGACCTTCACCGTTTAAAAACAACAGCTCTGAGAAGACATTGCATCTCAGCATGGAACAGTATTACCTTCACAGTTTTAAAACAACAGCTCTGAGAAAACATTGCATCTCAACATGGAACAGTATTACCTTCACAGTTTAAAAACAACAGCTCTAAGAAAACATTGCATCTCAACATCAAACAGTATTACCTTCACAGTTTAAAAACAACAGTTCTGAGAAAACATTGCATCTCAACAACGAACAGTATTACCTTCACAGTTTAAAAGCAACAGCTCTGAGAAAACATTGCATCTCAACGTCGAACGGTATTACCTTCACAGTTTAAAAACAACAGCTCTGAGAAAACATTGCATCTCAACATCGAACAGTATTACCTTCACAGTTTAAAAGCAACAGCTCTGAGAAAACATTGCATCTCAGCATCGAACAGTATTACCTTCACAGTTTAAAACAACAGCTCTGAGAAAACATTGCATCTCAACATCGAACAGTATTACCTTCACAGTTTAAAAACAACAGCTCTGACAAAACAATGCATCTCAACATGGAACATTATTACTTACACAGTTTAAAAACAACAATTTCGGGAAAACATTGAAGCTTGACATCGAACATTTGTAACATTGAATTTTACTTTACTTGTAGTTTCTCAGGAATTTTTAAACCCTTTGTAGCCTTACAACAACTTTATTTTATCATTATTTCAACTGCTTTATTTTTTTTTTTAACAAATGGTGAAACCCATTCAGATCCCTGCAACGGGAATAAGATTTTCTACTTTTTTGAAAGGATCTATCGATATATAAAGTCTAGGAGTACCTGTAAGTAGGTTGTCGAGTCGGGTAACCAAATAAACGAACTTTAAACAGATATATCGTTTACATATTGACATTGTTATGGCTAGACACTAAGGTATATGTTTGTTTAGACAAGCTGAATATGAAAAAGTGCATGGCCTTTCAATGGGAGGGGGAGTTTCCATTAGGAGGCTGATTTGTAGTTCATATATTATATTCGTGTAACGGTGAGGCGGCTAATATGAAACAACGTTATCCCGAGTCACACCTGCATATAGGGATATTAAAGCCAGTATAAATAGGGGTTCAGTGAGTGTGGTTATGTGGGAATACCAGCCCCTGATTGAAGCGAGTTCACGTGAATGCGTAACGACCACCTAATTTCCTGTTCAGTTTAAACGAAAAATTTATTCTTGTGTAAGTGTCATTATAAACATATGTAACCAGGTTTTTTTTCTTAATTGTTATTGTTGAGCCAATCAGCCATATCGTCCGGTTTTTTGTATTATATTTGGATAACGTTCTGGAAAAACTGACGAAAATACGTTTGTTTGCTCCTTTCATGAACTACGTTAATGCCAATCGCTCTTGTTGTACCCGAAGGCAATCTAGAAAATAAATTTTCTAATATTACCTCATGTTTCCAAAAGACTTATATAAATATATATACTAGTATATTATTAGAGTTTAACCAGGCATTATTGGAGTAGCGTTTGGGTGTGGTGTTTCGTCGTGCCCAGGGTTATTTCCCTCAATATGGCAAGCCGTTTTATCACTTCTACCTTTATTTTACATATGTCATATAACTTTTGCTATTATTTTACTTATGTACAATTCTTTTTCACATATGAACAATTATTTTTTACTTATGTTGAAAAGATTTTCACTTATGTAAAAAAGAATTTCACATAAGTAAAATAAAAATTCATTTTACATACCTAAAATTCTTTTCAACGTATGTAGAAATCTTTTCAACATATGTGAAATTCTTTTCCAAATAAGTAAAATAAAACTCCAGAACCTAACTATTTCACATATGTGGAAAAGAATTTCACTTATGTAAAATAAACGTTTATTTTAGATATGTACAA
>JARFOD010097862.1:0-16899 GCA_031763545.1 Mopalia muscosa
TACATGTAGTTTCTTGTGCTCTGTAAGTTGTGGGTGGTACATGTAGTTTCCTGTGCTCTGTAAGTTGTGGGTGGTACATGTAGTTTCTTGTGCTGTGTAAGTTGTGGATGGTACATGTAGTTTCTTGTGCTGTGTAAGTTGTGGATGGTACATGTAGTTTCCCTGTGCTCTGTAAGTTGTGGGTGGTACATGTAGTTTCCTGTGCTCTGTAAGTTGCGGGTGGACATGTAGTTTCCTGAGCTCTGTAAGTTGTGGGTGGTACATGTAGTTTCCCTGTGCTCTGTAAGTTGTGGGTGGTACATGTAGTTTCCTGTGCTCTGTAAGTTGTGAGTGGACATGAAGTTTCCTGAGCTCTGTAAGGCCTCAGTGGTACCTGTGCTCTGTAAGTTATGGATGGTAGTTTCCTGAGCTCTGTTAGTTCAGATGATATCCCAAATCACACTGAAATTTCATCCATGACAAATCCTAACTTTTGTGCTTGTTGTGGCAATATTTCAGTATGTAATTGAACAAATTAATGTTTCTGACAAATGTTGATGCTTTCTAACTGAAATATGCATATTTTGCCTCTCATACACAATTCCCAATTCTTTTAAATAGCTTCCAAAATAGTAATTTTATGGACAAATTTGAGGTGATGGTGGGGTAGATTTCTGTGTTCTGTAAGATGTGGGTGGTAGATTCCTGTGCTCTGTGAACTGTGGTGGTAATTAGCACAGAGCCGATGCCTTACACTGTAGATTGAAATATTTTCTTTTTGCCACTGGCGTTGAAAATGTTGCCTAACAATTAAGCTGATGGGCTGTTTCAGGTTAAGTAATGTGTCAAATCTGTCCATTACAAATCTTTGGTTCTTCAGATTTTCAAACTATTTTTACTATAATAGGCCAGATAAGATAAGATGTGAAATGTTTGACAATTACCTTTCTTGATTACAGGATTTATTTAAGTCCTTGGCAAGAACCATGTCCCATCACCTGGCACCATCTTTGTCAACTTCATCAACTACAGGTATGATAATACATCTTAAAGGTACCTACTTTATTAACTACAGGTGAAGTAATTTATGATAATTAGTCTTAATGGTACCAATTAAATCATATACAAATAGTCCATGTAGCAAGATACTGTATGGGAATAAAGTTTAGGCCTGCCTACATAAACCGCATGTTTGGCCGTTTGTCCCTCCAAACGAGCTTCATGTTGCCCTGGTGCTCTCAGAGCTAAAAGGGAACAGGAAGCCTATCTGTTTGTGGTGTCTGTATTTGTTCCGTCCTGTCTTTGTTTGTTGCCAGTGGTGTTAAGGGTGGTTTCCTTCTCCCATTTGGCTGGCACGTCGTCATATAAATGAAATACCCTTGAGTATGGGGTTAAACCCCAATCAAACAATAAACAAACATGTAGCAAGATGTCGTTTGAGCTTGGTGTATGAATAGAGCCACCCTGGAAATAATGTCATTTTATTGAACACAGTTTTTAATACCAGTAACAAAATTAAACAAATTCAGTTGGATAATCTTCTCCACATGCAGAGAATGCATTTGTTTTACATACACTTCATGTTTATTTTCAGTGAAAGAAGCTGCAAAAAAGTTGGTCCATGACTTCTTTAGAATTTGTGTTAAGGTGAAGAGTGAAAATGATGTGAAGAAAACCACTCTGCTAAAGGTTTGAAAGATCTTCTGCATTTCTTCAGATGGAAGATGAGATGTGAGACTCATTTGGATGGTGCTTGTAATGTAAAAATCACAGATTAGCTGTTTGCGACTCAAGTGGTTGTACATTGGACGTAGTAGGAACCCACTTCACTCATGGGTAACCATGTTATACATTGGATGGAGTAGGAACCCACTTTACTCATGGGTAACCCTGTTATACATTGGACGGAGTAGGAACCCACTTCACTCAAGGGTAACCATGTTATACATTGGACGGAGTAGGACCCCACTTCACTCATGGACTCCCTTTCAACCCTAGTGATTAAGGGAACTTTCTTCAGGAAATGTCTGGAGTTGAGATTAATTTTTTTAGCTCGCCTGTACAAAGTAAGGAGAGCTTATGTCATACCCCCTGGCATCAGCGTCAGCCATGTAAAGTCTACTATAATGAAATATACTGAGGGATTTTTTCGGAAATATTTAACACAGTTTTTCCTGACTGGAAGGGAAGTAAAGTTATATGGAATTCTGTGAATATTAATTATGCTAATTAGGCAATATTGTTTTTTTACAAAATAGCGGACAATTTGCGTTAAGCACTATATATCCAAATTGAATAGACCGATTTTCCTAAAATTTTGCGTAAATGTTCCACAACATGAGAGAAGAGGGATATTGTCGGTTCAGCTAATTTTAATTAATAAATAATTTTTTTTTTTTCTTCACAAAGTTTCCTCACAATTTGTCACTAATTAACAGCAATGCCAAATCATTATTTCAGTGAAATGCCTGTAAATCTCACATTAAAAACCAATCAGTCACAGTGTTACTGGACAAGTGGTGATGGCAAAGTGATAGGTCAACTTTGGGATCAATAAACTTGTGCTTAAGATGGAATTGGTTTAAGATTTTTTAGAATAATCTGTACTTCCTGAGTGCTGAACATGAGGGATCCAAGCACAGATTAATTTACCTTGTGTATTTTTGTCTCAGGGGAAGTGTCCTGTTTGAAATGCTTTATGCTACAAAATATTACTATTCCATTGAAGCAGTATAGATATCATGGTCCAGCCATTTTACACAAATTTCAGATTGTTTGAATATTTGTACACTGACTTCTTTTGCAGAACAAGATTTGATACATGCATTCATATGTAAATATCTTTTAAATACAATAATTAAACCCTGCATCAGTAATTTTTTTTTTTATGATTTTACTGTTGGTAATAAGTTATCGTTTTATTCCAGTCTATGTGAGCATTATGAAAGACTAAATCTGCATTTAGAAAATAAAACCAGTTCCTGTGATACTTTTGAAGCATCAGAATTTTCTGTAATATAATTTGTTAGTGTTATAAAAATTGTATTTATGAATCTGTTATCAGATTCCAAATAAAGTATTTTATTCCATGTCCATACAGCATTGTGTTCATTTTCATTGGTGAATAGCAGAATCAACATAGTTTTAATTTTGATATCCCTCTGTCACATATTTCACCTGGGTGTATTGTTCACATCATGTAGATCTGTCACAAAACCTCACACACTGTCTTTTTACAGGAAATGGTGGTTGGCTTGAGGTAAGATGACCTTTAACCTGAGGGTGTTATTCACTGATAGGGTGTCCTTGTACCTATTTGGCTGCTCTGAGGGTGTAATTCACTGATAGGGAGGTCCTTGTACCTATTTGGCCGACTCTGAGGGTGTAATTCATCGATAGGGAGGTCCTTGTACCTATTTGACTGACTCTCTGAGGGTGCAATTCATCGATAGGGAGGTCCTTGTACCTATTTGGCTGACATAGGTTTTGTAATTTGTATTGATTTTTTTGGGGTGGTTTTATATATCCATCTGTCTGACACGCCGTCAAGGGAGTGAAATAACCAAAAGTATGGTACAAAAACAAGACCAGTCAATAATACTATGAAAACCTAAGTGTGGTATAACACCAGGATCAAACAATAATACCAGAAGTATATTAATTAGAAGTATGTAACTGCCATATATCACACAGCATTGTAGATCAGCAAGAAATGGTGAGGTCATATTTCAGATATGTGTACTTGTGAGGAACTCTGGGTAATTTTATCCCTAATCAGCCACTGCGTATAACAATTGTTTTCGTTAGGATGACTGGCTTAATATTTGTCAGTTTATTTGTCGTTTATGGCCTATTTAACAGGCACATATTGGGCGTGATATTACACTAGGTAAAAGGGTTTCGTTTAGTTAGAAACATTATCGAGGAATGCCAGAAATTTCCCATAATGCATCATTTTTAAAGTTGTGTTCTTCTGAATTTGCTTGTGTGCTATATAGCATAATACGTTAAAACAGGGGGCGCAGTCCCCAAAGCTGGTTAGCTTATCTATATGGCAGTTGCATACTTCTAATTAATAGACTACTGATAATCCTGTTATAACCAAGTGTGGTATAAAACCGGGATCAAACCATCATAATGGTAAAAAAAAAAAAAAAACAAGGATTAAACAATAATACTGTAATAACTTTCAGTATGGTATAAAACCAAGATCAATCAATAACACAGTAAGTATAGTGTAACACCAGGATCAAAACATTATACTGTAATAATGTCAGTATGTTATAAAACCAAAAGCGTAAGATAGTATAACACCAGGTTTGAACAATAATATTGTTATATCCTTAGTATGGTATAAAACCAGTATACTGTAATAACCTTAGTATGGTATAAAACCAAGAAAAAACCATTATATTGCCATATCCTTAGTATGGTATAAAACCAGTATACTGTAATAACCTTAGTATGGTATAAAACCAGTATTAAACCATTATACTGTACTAACCTTAGTATGGTATAAAACCATCATTGAACAATAATATTGTCATATCCTTAGTATGATATAAAACCAAGATCAAACCATTATACTGTAGTAACCTAACCTTAGTATGGTATGAAACCAGTATGGTATATAGATCAGTGGGCCTTAGTATGGTATCAAACCATTATACTGTAATTACCTTAGTATGGTATAAAGCCAGGATCAAACCAATTTACTGTTATAACCCCAAGCAAAACAAAACCATTTAACCTTAAAGATTTATGAGTTTATACTCTGAAAGCTGATACGGTCTAGCGGCCACCTCCTAGAGTTTTATTCCCAGCTACAGGCACACTGCGGATTGGATGCCTGGGAACTTGTAGATATCCAATGAGATAGCATGTTAACATACATGTAAGAATAGACTAGTGTAAACATGTGGGGAAGTTCTTGTTACAGCAGTTGGTCCTCCAAGAGATGTAATGTAGAATAATAAAGATCCGTATTTTATATTTTGCAACAGGTAGTATAAAAGTAAACCATGAAACATCAAGCAAAAGAGCTGTCTTAATACATGTATTTGAATTTTAATGGCATGTGAATTTAAATTCCTCCACAATTGTTTATCATTATTAGTGACCAGTGTATTCTGACTCTTATACATTTGATACAGTATTTATATAATTAACATCAAAACTCTCACTACATTAAATATGTATAATATAAGGAATGCCTGTATTCAATCATTTACATTTCTAAAACTTCCTTGTTATGAAAAATGGATAGACACAACTGAGTTTTCTTACATTTTTTTCAATCTTATGCTTTCATTTGACAAAATATTTAATTACTAATTACATGTACGCACAAAGTTCTACAAAACACTGGATTCATTTTGATTTTTGGAAGTGGAAAAAAGAAAGATGGTCCTGTTGACAAGTTACCTAATAATTCAAATTGGCTAAAAACTTGAGTCAAATTTAGTTTTTTAAAGAATAAACCTGTTGTTCAGCAAACAATTAAATCACACTGCCAAATCACCATTGACCCTACCCTCCAGTCCTATTCCAATCTGAAGGGGACACCAGTGTAGGACATTCATTTCCCTCTCAATAACTGACAAACGTGGACATCGTCACTCTTTTGTTGTGTGAACAATAATGCTGGCCCCATTAATGTTGCAGCACTATATATTCAGTTCGTTTGTAGTGTGATGGCTGTTCAGCTTGTTGGATTCAGACCCACTTTAACAATGGAATAATTCACTATATTGGTCGCCATATTGTATGATTTTTTAGATGATGAATCCTGTAGTTCATGAAAGAAGTCATTATAGAACTCCATTAATGGGGTGAGGATGAGAGCCAGTGATAAGAGAATCTGACGATAACCAATTAAAACTGACTGATGGTGATATGATAAATAACAATAATTTTTACAACTCAGTTTGATTTTACAATCACCAATCAAAATACTCGCTCATATTTCAAACCCTGCCATATCCAATCATTTGAGCATGATAAAAAATAAGCCTGTATAACTGTCTCTGTACAGTGTAATAAAATATATACACCACTTCACCTAAGGTTCCAATCTAGCACAACTTGATGTCTGACATTCAACATTTCTCCTGATGTTCCACAATATCACACCTTTCTCCTTCCCACAGTTCCACAATATCACACCTGTCTCCTTCCTACAGTTCCACAAGATCACACCTTTCTCCTTCCTTCAAAGTCACAATCTCACACCTGTCTCCTTCCTACAGTTCCACAATTTCACACCTGTCTCCTTCCCACAGTTCCAAAATATCACCTTTCTCCTTCCCACAGTTCCAAAATGTCACACCTTTCTCCTTCCTTCAGTCCGCCTTAGGACCATCAGGTATATGAGCGAGTCACATGTTGTGGCTCCGGCAATCGCAGACGTGGTTTTTATGAGGTTTCCTCCCAGTTTTCCACCATGATAAGGCAGTGTACAGTGGACAATCCATCGTCATATAAGTGAAATACCCTTGAGTACAACGTTAAACACCAATCAATCAATTAATCAATCCTTTCTTCAGTGTCACAATCTCAAATCAAAGTATCAAAGTATGGTTTTAGTATAGCACCACTCAATCTCAGATATTTCTCCTAAGTTTTAAATCCAGCAATCTGGGAACTCGTTCCATGTTTCCAATCTAGTCCAACTCAATCTCAGATCCTTCACTAGTTCAAGGCTTGCTCAAGCCATTTTCTTTCGTAAGCTCCACTCTAGCACGACTCAATCTCAGGTCCTATATCCTTTCCAAATTTCATTCTTGTTTCACAAAATCTTGGGCCTGTTTCTTCCTATAGTTCCACTCGAGCTCCGCTCAATCTAGGACCTTTCTTCTTCTCTTTTCTCTTCTTCTTTTTCTCAGCTTTCACTTTTTGTTTAGAATTCATCTGTCTATCAATGTCTTCTTCTTGAGCCTATCAAATATAAACATTAGTCAAAATCAACACGACAACAAAATAGAACTATAAATGTACACAGTAAGTTTCTGCTCGTTATGACATGTGTCCTCAGAAAGTAGATGTAAAAAATCTGATCTTGTGGATCAGTCGGTGATTGCCTGTGACCATCCGACTGAGGACTAAAAGAAAAACAGATCAGATTCTTTTTACCTTTAAATGTTCAAAATCCAACATTAACTGTTGTTGAGTGAGAAAGGAGGTTATAAAAGTCCTTCAGTATGCTGGATGGCAGATTTCACTGATGAAATTAGTCGCTTATGGTGCTCATCATATATTCTGAGCACACTTCTCAGAAGCATGACCTCGAGAGTTTGAGAACAGATTAGAAATTGGTGTTATGGTGACCTGGCCTTTGTTGGCACATTGTGTGTCTCACTCATATACTGGACAGGGGGTTTCAAATCTGGATGGTACATCAGAGTAGGACTACTAAGCAGACAAGCTAACAATTAAGCCAGGGCTGCGAGTGACAGTTGTGTAAGGCTAAATGTTTACTTTGAAGACAATATATCAACTTATTTTCTAGGTATCTTTGTGTAAGAAATTAAATTTTTTTAAATGGAAACCATATTTGTTGACAATTGCATTTAGGTCTCAATACTGAAAAATATGCAATAATGGTTACATTGTTCCATAAGTTATTGTCAAGAGGTAGGAAGGTGAATCCGTGTTGACTTACCTTTAGGCTCTCCTCTGTGAAGGGATTACGGTACTCTGGATCTCTTTCTATCAAGTTCAATTCCTGGGACATCTATAAAAAAAATCACCAAATTATTTACACTGATATAAAAATTAAGATTCATCAATCAAAATGTTCAAAACCTTTATCTGACACAGAAGACTTAAAGTTACTGTGATAACCAATCAAGAACATATAAAGTATTAATGAACTTTTCTGACACCACAATACCACATTATAATAAACAAGGTCATATAAATGCTGAACATTTTCATTTTTTGTTAAGAGAATTTACTAACATGATATTACTTGCTGAAAGAAATTAATACAAAAATTACATGGATGCTCTGTCAGGAGCCTCCTTAGCTCAGTGAACAATATAGATTATCGTGTTATAAAGGTATGGTGTACAATATACACTTACAAGATGTAAGAGTTTAGCGGTGTTGGGGGAGGTTTCAACAACAGGTGTTTGTTTGCAGAACCAGATTGACCAAGAAAGCAGTTCCTGCCACTCTCTCTGTCTGTCATAAATACGATGAACAATATCAGGTAGTCTCAACACCATATCTCCAAACATAGCTGTATTCTCCAGCACCTTTGAGACACCTTCAACAAAATCAATACAAAACATGATTACTGGAGAACAAATATCCCACATCAGTTTGATGATCATTTATCAAGAGAAAGGAAGGACCATTTAAACTACTGCAAAGTTACGTATGTGTACTAATCACCAAAACTGCTAAATTTTTAAAACACGAGTTCGGAATTATGACCTTACGCCTACACAGGGGGTTTTCAGAAAAGTTAAAGCAATCTGAAAGTTTAGCCAATCTCTTACCAAAAGCTTCCAAGCTTTTAACTAACTTCAATCTCTTTTATCGCTCTTAAAATCACATGAGGAACTGAACCAAATTTCAACCAATGATGTTTGTGATTTAAACAATATTTATTTCCATAAAAAAAGGAAATTGGATTGGTGAACCGGCATGGCCCATGCCTACGCCGCTCCACTAACCTATGACGTTTCAAATCTTTTACTGATGACTCAATTACTTAACTGAACTACTGAGTAGCAGAACTAAAACTGGCTTTGCAATTATCAACATTAATTTTTTTCTTTGATTGGGGTTTAATGGCCTTAAGGGTATTTCATTTATATGAAAACAGATGTCCTTTTCAGTGTTCCTAGCCCAATCAAAGTGGGAAACGTCAGACAAACAAAGGTTTGCAAGACAAGGAGGCAGAGACCCTAAAACAAATGAGGATGTTCTGGTTGACATATTTCTTACCATGATTACATCAAAAATAATTTGACACATTCATTTCATGACCAAACTATGATTTACCTTCACGTATTGTTTGATTAGTTGGGAATGGATCGTCTGGCATAAACCCCCATTCTGTTAAATTCACTTTGCTTTCACTCAACACCTGATGCAAAAAAAAAAAAAGAAGGAGAGTGTTTAATTGATATTTGTTTCTAAAATGTATTGTGTAACTACCTTTGGACAATAATAATATCAATAACATATTTTGTAACAACTTCTTAGAACTCTTTTACCACATGGAGATACTTTCCATTGATCTATGATTTATTTGGTTTATTTATTTCTTACCTTGAAAAGTTGTTTGAGGAGCATTTCTGTTAATTTGTAACGTTCTTCATATTTCCCATAATCCTGCATTCTTTTCACAGCATCTAACTGAATGCCTCGGTTTTGCTCAAATACTTTCATATCTGTTACATTAGTTAAGGAAACATGCAGAATTTGCTATTAAAAATATATTTTAAGGTAAGAGCAAAATTTTGATCATATAGATCATATTTAATTTATATGAATATACATTTTGTAAAAGAGCAATATTTCAATACAGATCTGATCTATATTTTAACCAGATAAAATACAGAGGGACATGAGATTATAGATATAAGCAGAAGTCTATCAAGTTCTGATATAAGCTTATGCAACCGTATCTGTTTTCCAATATGTATATATATATTTGCAGATTTAACTGACATTTGACTTATACATGCATAAACTTCTTTTTTTATTTTTTTATTTTTTTTTTTGCAAAGGAAGATAATCGGCTTAAACAGGTGAAATCCAAATAAAAGTTTATCTATATAACAGAAAAAAACGTTAGGCCCCCCATACATGTATAATCTTTATTCAAATAAGAAATTCAAATAAAACTTTATCATATTATATATCAGCAACGAAAGTCTAAGTTACATTATTGTGTTATTGCATTGTGTTAGCCTGTTGTTTACTTTATTTTCTTAAAAATAATACGATTTTTGAGAGGCCAGCGATAGCGGCAGATCAATTTCCATCCGCTACCATGAGTTGATATCCATGTGGGGTGTACATTTACATGAATGAAGGACTAAGGAATTAGCCCTATATATTTTCCTACAGTGAACGTACGTGTATAATGTTGTGAATTATCGTACCTGCTGTCACATTTATGACTGCATCCAAAATGTGACGTAAGCCTATGTATTGTCCAATAATACCAGTGTTATGAACCAGCTCTACAATAGAATTGTGGTTATTGCAGTATTACGCTTAGCCCGAGTGGCCCTGACGTTTTGTTTTTGATAATGCCTGATGGCGAAAACAACAGCAGATCATCAGAAAATAACTAAAAAACTATCGTCTGAGCCCCTCGGACTATATTACTCTTTGACATTGTGGATGTCGTGTAAGAAGAGCAGTTGACAATCTACTAATTTTGGTACATTTATATTATCCCTGTTGTGCAACCTCTCAGTCTGGAAATAAACAACCATATTCGTTAGGCGGTAACGTAAAAGGATACAAAGTTGCCAGGATGGTAACGGTCCTGATAATTTTTCATCTTCAGTCTTCTCTTTACTTGTCCCGTCTGATTCTGTAAAAATGTCACCTCCAACAACTTCGCCTGCCCGTGAAATACTGGCCATAGTGAAGAAAAAAAACAAAAATAGTGCCACGGGACAAGAGTGAAGGTCCATTTTTGTTCATCGCTCTCTACATTTCAGTGTGAGCATGTCGCGGTATAGTAAGATGCCAGTTTGACCAAGCGTATAACCACCACTTAACTGGTGAGATACACGTGTCGGGGAATCCCGAGAACACGACGCTGAGGTTTATGTATTCTCCCTGTATCGGACATTTCCTTTTGGGAGGTTCATACAGCTATTGGTATGTAACATCCCCTTAGGTCTGGAGAACTAAGCCGTCTGAATCATGTCGTCACTTCCTTAAACAGCATTGGGATTTCCATCATGGCTGACGTGGAATTCCATGGTCAAGAAGTAAGTTCTGATTTGTTATTTTGTGAGAAATATGCAATTCAAAGTATTGTTTTAAGTGATACATATATTCGTGTGTGTGAGAGCCGTGAAGTGCTGGATATGTGAAGAAAGATCGGAAAGCGACCTATGTAAAATCAGCTAAAACCAAGAAATTCTTGAAGAATGTCAGACAACTGTCACACATCTTTTGACTTTTCTCCAAACAAACAATGCAGGCTTCGGATTCTTGCTATGCTCTTTTATTATTTAAACGATTCTCCCAGCATATAGTTGTTTGTCCAAGCATTTATTCTAACCATCTCGTTGTCTTCGTTGAACACTTACAACGGGATCAAATCGATCCATAAAACGACCACTTGTCTTCACGTCCATATATCCACGTTAAACTCAACCAATTATCAGCTGACCCCCTCTTATAAAAATGTAAAATACAACTTTCAGAAGACATTTTAAAAAATCAAGTACCAGCTTCTAAAAAATCCAATTTACAATGGTACCAACTTGAAGTTTCTAACCTGAAAATTTTTTTATAGAAATACAGCATGGAAAACGTGGAGTCTGCTTAAAACTGAAGTGTCAGAAATAAGCAATAAAAAGTTTTGCAACTTGGAAATATGATCATAGGAAAACTAAATTATTAGCTTCAATTTAACTGTTAGTCATTAGAATTTCACCAACATATGGTTTGAATACCTAACTTTTAATCTGAGTGATAAAAAATAATTGGTTCATTTTGAGCCCAAGAGATCCAGCGAGACCTTAAGGGGATTCCTCTTATCTATGAAGTTTTGATTGATCAATGGGAACATACGGAAGTAAGCCAACCTCTGCAAATGAGTGTAAATCCCTGAAATCATTAATGCAAACCTCACTGTAAGAATGCACCTTTAGCCAAAGGCCTGTTGTCTGTTGAATAGACCTAGCGCTTGCTGTTTGCTTGGTAGCATGCTCTATAGAATAATATTGAAGATTGGCTTATTGAACAGAATATCTGGTTTCCCATAAGCGACTAAACATGACAGTTGGTTAGGACGAGTCAGTAGATAACAGAAAGCTTGGATATTGACTGAAGGATCAGAGTTTTTAAAAATCTGACAGTCGCAATTGGAAAACGATGTGCGAATTAGACAAGGCTAGTTACAATTTATTACAAATAGAAATCATTCACTTTGACTGAAAGTCACTGGATCAGTGTTTTCTACCTTTAGTATTATATTTATTTGAATGATCAAGATCAAGGGGAGATAAGTGGGTGATTAAGCGAGAGATATGCCTGCAGGCGCATTTCCAGTGAGCACAACATAATTAAAACTGGACAATCAAATAAACCTAGACTTTATTTATGTCCCTAATCCAGTACAAAATATCATGAAAGATTTATCCTATCATCATTATACATTGTTTCTATTTGAAAAACATTTACGACAAAAATATGGCATGAAAAAAATCTGGAAATACCACGTTTTAATTTTCATCGGTCATTTCTGATTTCAGGGACTGAATGATGTTTCTTTAGAAGGGGATATAACTGTACCTGGAGCTCCAGATCCTGATGATGATGAGTTGTCTACCTTAGATGAACCAGTCAAAGACACAATAGTAAGACATTATACAGTGCTATCAAATGAACTAGCATAATTGTCAGTCTGTCTCACCAAGTGCATCATATGAAGTATCATAACAGTTGAATCAGCTACTTTCACTTTCAACCGCTTTTATGTTCACTTTTTCACCCAGACATCCCAGAGGCAGATGGTATCTTTTATAAAAAGCTCAGTTTTATAGCCTTTCTGTTGTTTTTATTGACTTGGAAATAAAAGGGGTACTTCTCTACCAATAAATATGGAAAATGCATGAAACCAAGCAGATTTTATCAATTGACAGCTGATGCTTTACATATATTCATACATTATATTTACACTGATATGGATTGATTTCTGTACATTAACTTTTTAAGTGATGATATAAAAGTGACAATGTGACCTGCTTCTCAAAACAAAAGGTTAACATTTATTAAAACATTATTAGACTAGCAAATTAAGTGTGTTTTTCTTAAGGTACCTCAGTTAATGTCCGTCCTTTTGAATTATTTTTTCAGTATCGTGATGTAAAGGCTGTTGGTAAAAAGTTTTTCCATGTTCTCCTCCCACGTCAGAGTAGATCTCTACTGCGAGATTGTGAGTATAATTTTTGTATTTCAATATTAAACTATTGTTTACTACTATTATTCTTCTGCTCAAATCCGTTATCCAATATTATAATGAAATTACATCAGACTATCATTAAAACATTAAACTCATCTGTATTTAAAGCAAAAGCTTGGCTCTGTGCTGGCCTGGGATAAACGTGCCCCGTTAAAATGATTTGCCTTTTACCGTAAACTGTTATTTTAGAAACTCGGACCATGGAGATAGAAGGAGACTAGGTTAGGGATTAAGGCAGATCTAGCTAAACCCCTTCTGTGCTTCAGAAAGTTAAAAAGACTACCATGGCCAGACTCGATCCTATGGCAAAGTTTTCACCATCACCTTACTCTTTCAGAATTGTACATATTGTCCTCTTTGGTGTAACAGAGTAACATCCTTCTGTTTGTGCCTCCTAGTGAAAGTTTCAAAAGTCAAATTCGCTATCAATGTCATGTCACTGTGACATGTTGACACCTGTTAAAATTATTTTTTTCTGCTAACGTAAAAGTTGCAACTTAACCTACTTTTTTTGCATTAATTGACACTTCATAATGTGCAATTTTGTGAGTTCTTCCACGCATCAAAATTTATATAATTCTGAGGGTTTAAGTTTTTGTAGTGATTTTGCAAGAGACTAATATTAATTTCTATATTTTGGGGCGATTCAGAGGGAGATACCTGGTGCTCAATAGAGCCAAATGGCAACAAGATGCAGAACTGTATGTGATGTCTTAATGATCTGTTTATATTGAATCCTCTTTGTTTGTTGTCTGTGGCATGGAGAGTGGTTTCCTGCAAACCACGGGGCTGGCTCACCTCATATGGCTCTTAGGAGTGAAATAACCTTAAGTCTAAAAAGGCGTTATATCAGTTGATAATATTGTTCATGTTTGTATTAATAGGGGACTGGTGGGGACCTCTGCTCCTATGTGTCTTCCTGGCTATGTAAGTTTCATTTCTCTCTTTTTTATTTGTAATTTACTGTAATCTTTCTGGTAAGATCTTATCATGTGATCTGGCCATTCTTACTTGTTTGTGCTTTCAACTTTGCAAATATGAGGTGTTACAACTGTTGCATAGTATATAGTACAGTATTTTCACAGTGAACCTCAGATCATTCGCTTCTAGAGCTTTTGATTATTGTGTTGGAAAACACTGCTGACATCACACTGTAAATACATGTACTTTATAAAGAGACTGCGTCACATTTTTAATGTTGCCCTAATTGGGACTCCAATGTTATGCTGTGTTGTCATGTACTTTGTTGCAAACTAACGTTTCAATGCTGCTAGTTGACCGTCTCTGATGCTGAGGCACAAAAATTTATATTCCGAACAACCATTTTCCAGTGTCGAGAATTTTATACGAAAATCACAACAATGTGGAAACAATGTACATTTAATTAACTGGAGACTATGTATTATAACAAAAACCACTCTGGTCTATAAACTGTTGTTCTGGCCCTTGGTTATGCCAAAGTCTTAGACTCCAGAGTAAACGAATTCAAGTTAAAATAACCTCTGTATATATAACAGCACTAGATTCAAGTAAAATATGATTTGTTTGATGTGGCTTTATGGACAGAACAAATTTCTGCAATGCTGAACACTACTGTATATGCACTAATCAGCATTATACTCCAAGAAATGTGTTTTCTTGTGAGCCTTTATAGAATTGATTGTATGATTGCTGTAAGCATATTTTCATCTCCAGGATGTTACAAGGCTCGACAGAGCATCTCGATCAGATGAATGACGGAGGACCCCAGTTTGCGGAGGTGTTTGTGGTGTACTGGGTCGGTGCTATGGTCGTCACACTTAATACAAAACTGCTCGGAGGAAATATGTAATTGTTATTCTATTTATCAATGATTAATATGAACTTCCAAGTAAATTGTTATACAGTCTCAATAAACCAACTTAATTCTATCTGATTCTATAAGATGCTGATTCGCCCTGTTTTTGGTTATGCATCTATCTGCTCAGATCTGGACTAAAGCTCTAGTATTCAAACTTGTGTGTTCATTTTTTAGAGTTAAGGCTAGATTTTTTACGACCTTGGTTTTTGTAACTTTTTTTCTAGATTTTAGTGGCAATGATCTTGACGTATTGCAAGAAACTGTCAAACTTTGTGTAGACTTCCACTCCTGAGATTAGTCATCTTAGTCACAATATCATAACCCATTATTGGAATACAGTGCATCGGGACAGGTGTGCTCTCTCACATCTGGGAGGAGCTTCCTGTTGTCCTTGGGCTTTCTGAGCTAAAGAGGAACAGGAAGCCGGTATGTTTGTAAGGGGTTTGTATTGTCCTGTATTTGGCCTGTGATGTTCTCATTTGGTATCCTTCACCCATTGGGCAGGTACCCTCTCATCTGAGTGAAATAACCTTAAGTACAGCGTTAAACCCTAATAAATCAAACAAACAAACAAACCATCACATCTGTAATATTCTGTTTATTAAATGAAACTTCACGTATACATGTGCTTATAAATATCAGTAATTGGAGATTAATTTTTATTTGTTGTTTTCAGCTCAATTTTCCAGTCTGTTTGTGTGTTGGGATACTGTGTTTTCCCGCTAACAATCTCCCTGGTCATCTGTCGTATTGTCCTGATTGCTGCTGAGCAAACTACGGGTCTCTTTGCCATCCGCTTCATAGCAGTCATCATAGGATTTGCCTGGTCAACATTTGGTAATATACAACTTTTATCAGATCCTTTTTCTAAACATTTTATTTATAAACAGTCTGGTCCTCATGCTAGTTTAAGTGTTATAAGCTACATTTCAAGCCTGTAGAATTGATTTGTAGTACCACTTTGTCACTATTAGTGACATTCATATGCAAACTTTAATCTTCATCTAAATTTACAAATGAGAAAGATAAAAGAGTTTTGATGAACTACAGAGTTGTTTTCTTAACCATAATGTCATTATTTAGATTTTACATAACTTTTGTATAAAAAAAGCGGAGAGTTAGGATGGAGCTTCCTGATGTAATGTATGTGTATAGCCTCCTGTGATTATCCTGTGTTTGTTTGTAGCCAGTGATGTCAAGGGTGGCTTCCTTCACCTAGTGGGCTGGCTCCCCACCATATGAGGGATGAAATAACATTGAGTATAGTGATTATCCCCAATCAAACAAACAAAAAAAAATAAACAAAACAGTAATGCAACTAAATATTTTAATTTTCTTCTACAGCCTCGACAGCGTTTTTATCAGAGAGTCAGCCATCAAACAGAAAAGCCCTTGCTATTTATCCAGTATTCCTCTTTTACTTTGTGATCAGTTGGTTAATAATCTCTCACACTCATGGCTGATGTATTAACACAAGGACTCTGAATTCTAGTGGATATTGGGGGAGGATACTGGGCGAAATATAGTGGAGATTACAGGGACCAAGACATGAGGGTTACCATGCTTCACCAAGCTGACAGAACTGTGATTACATTTGATAAGCTTGGGGAAATGTTTAATATTTTATGTTCTTACTGCTATAGGAATCCTGTGTGAATGAATACCTGTGCACAAACTGTTCCTAAAATCCCTTTTCTTTAAGCTGATGTGTAGTCCTCTAATGGTGATGCAACTCGGTCTTTAATGAGATTGTATGCTCTGTCTTTATTGAGATTGTATGCTCTGTCTTTATTGAGATTGTATGTTCGGTCTTTATTGAGATTGTATGCTCTGTCTTTATTGAGATTGTATGCTCTGTCTTTATTGAGATTGTATGCTCTGTCTTTATTGAGATTGTATGCTCTGTCTT
>JARFOD010097873.1:0-11619 GCA_031763545.1 Mopalia muscosa
ATAAATAAATAAATAAATAAATAAATAAATAAATAAATAAATAAATAAATAAATAAATAAATAAATAAATAAATAAGGCAATTAAGTAAATAATTAAGGTGTATCCTGAACTTTTATAATGCGTGACAGTTCCATGTTAAAATTGAGCCTACATTTTAATCCTAAACGACTATAATATCCTTTTTATTTTTTAAAAGTTATGGCTTCCGTTTTCTATTTCAAATCATTTAGTTGAAATCACAGTATACAATTGAGCCCTCTGGACAGTTTGTTTGGAGAGTAGCAATGCTGTCTTTACTTAGCACTGAAGGAAAATTACCATTCCAACATTATGGAAACGTTTCACATCTTGGTTGTGCTGGTGTAAATTTTTGTTAGAATAATATGCCATCTTTTAAGTGAAATACCCTTAAGCACGGAGTAAAACAACAAACAATCAATCAATCAATCAATCAGTATCAATGTTGAATATTTGTGCTGTTTTATCCAACACTATTGGCTCCAGAATAGAAATAATTAGTAAAGGGTTGAAAAATAGATAAAAGGTTATCAAAGTTATGGAATACAATAAATTTCAGATCTACAGCTCAATAAAAAATATAAAAAATAAAAAATGTTCCTGAAAATTAAACCAAGCATATCCATAGCCAATTGACCATTGAATAATTATCACCATCATCACAAAAATAGATTTGTAGAACAGTTTTGATGACCGTTTTTTGGTGAATATTGAATAACAGATAATTAACTGTAATTGTGGCCCAGATAGTTCACCATACACAGAAAAAAATAAATGCTGTACAATAGGCACTAATTTAAGACATAACAGATTGATGAAAGGAGGCCACCCTATCTGTTGTAACAATATTATTGTCCGAGTATAGATTGAAGTAAGGGTTGACATGTTTGAGTTAGTTTTGTTCAAATAGACTCTTTACTTTACAATGTGTCAGTCAAGGCCAGTCATATTTGGCACTGTTTATGGACATTCATAACATGCCATGTTGTTAGAATACTTGGCTCTCGGTTTATTTTGGTTTTCTTTTTAATAATATTTGCAATTTTTAATTTCACAGAATCAAGGAAGAGAAGTATCATTTGATGTTTACAATCAGTCAGTTTTATAAAAGAAAGGTGTGTAGAAAAAAAGGCACTTATGCACTTTAAGGAGTATATTTCACACACCTAATAACACGCCACCCGTACTCATCTAAAAAAACTGAATAGTAATTAAAAGCATTTTTTAAATTTTGTGCTGTTTTTTAAACTTTAAAAGTTGACAGTTCCTGCGGTTCTATCTCAATACTTGACTGACAGTATTAGAGGTGTTGGGGGTATAAGACCTCAATCAATCAAAACAAACACATTCGGGTATAAAACCTCAATCAATCAAAACAAACACATTGGGGTATAAAACCTTAATCAATCAAAACAAACACATTGGGGTATAAAACCTCAATCAATCAAAACAAACACGTTGGGGTATAACTTTTCAACCACATCAAATGTGTTGGAAATGTCGGAACAGTTTTAGCTTTCATTATTTTAGTTTCACATTGATCAGTTGTGTGTTAGTATATATGAACTATTTGTTTTCAGTATTTAAATTTTTTATTCTGTTCTCATCATTGATTTTGTGGATTAGAAAGTTTTGTTTTGAACTGGTTTCAGTAATGGTTCCCTAATTAAAGTAATGTCAATCTAGCGAACCTACTAAATTCAAGTTTTGAGATCCGCATCCAAATTGAGTGTAGATTGATTGATTTGTCGTTTAAACTCTCTGGCTAGCTATTTATTTATATATTTTCACATAATCAGAACACCATTCCTCGATACTATGCGCTTTGTTCTGACTTTCTATTCTGGCTTTCAATTTAAAGTAAAAATTTGTTTAAAATATTTCATGACTCGTAAAAATATATTTAGAAATAAGACATTAACTAATACACTCGGTTTGTCTAATTCCTTTATCGTAAATGCTTGAGAAAGGTCAGCAACGTGTGACGTTAGGCATGCACCAGGATATACAGAGGTCTATCAGCGTGAACTCTATTGTACTAAAATGACAAAAGCCGGTACACAATAGGAAGTATGGACGGAATGTGAAAATCATCAAATGTAGTACACTCTTCTGAAAAATGATTTATAGACTGGTACATGTTTTGAGGAGACCATTCTAGAAGGTTGTATTGTATCCCTATTGATAAAACAGGTGACTCGAAACTTTTTCGAAAAATCACAATCTTTTTAAACGGTGGGAGTGATGCATACCTGGGATAAGTATAGACTATACTAATCCCACAATATAGTAGGCTCATAATAAACAGTTCAATTGTGAAATAAAATTCACGAAAAAAAAAAAAAAAAAAAAATGAAAGCCCCGAAATATTTTCTGTTTAATAGAAATAGGCCAAAGAGGCATATCACATATCGTTTCATGTTTAAGTAACTGTGTTGACCCATGTGGGATAGACTTCCTTCTAGATATAACTGAAAAATTACTATGTCTACTTCTATATGTATGGCCCTCTGGTTTAAGGCAGTTTGTTTGAATTATAGCAATGATGTATTTAGTTTACACCGGAGGAAAATGAAATATCCAACATTATGGAAACGCTTTACATCTTGATTGTGCTAGTATCAATTATTGTTGAAATACACCGCCGTCATATAAGTAAAATACCTTAAACACGGCGTAAAACACCATTCAATCAAGCAATTAATTTATATGCCTATAAAAATTGGAAAATCATAATTATGTGTTGAGAAATTATATCACCCGCGGAGTCTAAGTAAGGCTGTTTTTGGTATTAATCAAATATCGATATGACGGAGCTCCGTGAAAATCTGCCGAGTCACGCAAGTCCTCGGCTCTCGAGTTTCAGTTTATGACATTTTAGATATCGAACTAATACTTAGTTTAGCTCAGTATCCAAAATGTCAAAAACTAATATATGTACAATATAGATGCCCTGGATACAGTTATAGTATATAGACTACACTGACAGATACCTGGATCTATTAGCCAGAGGGGCTATATGATGGATGCCCGATGTCAAATAGTAAACAGAGCTTTTTTATTTGGACTATGCCAGAAATTACTCACTGCATATTTATACCCAGTGTATAAGTCCTGTATGGCCCCCTTTTCATTAGGTGTCAGGGGACATGCATTGAAACACAGTACACAGTTACTATAAGTTTGTCTACATCAGTACCTATTATACGGCAGATAACTCCGTATTTATTCTCCTGTCACATTCCGTGTACAGATTCCCCTTTCAAGCGATGGCTCGCAGGTGCGCACGAAGTCCTGCGTGGGTTCTCATCGTTTTCTGGTCGCAATGTCATTATAATTGGAGATCGTGTGTACACGGCGAATGCTCATAAATAGACACCTTTTATAATGGCTTTGTGGGGATGTTTTTTTATGGGGCTTTCATCTCGGGCTATATGAATTGCTGCCGCTTTCAAGAGAGCTTAGCCCGGGGCAGCTTGTGGGTGATCTTTTCGCAATTCCCCCTCTCACATGCTTCATTAGGACCGTGATTTTGTGATTATTCTAGGTCATATACTTCATCTCCGTACATCACTTGTCACTCTGAGCCACTGGCGATGAGAAGTTGAAGCTATGAACCATCAATAAACGGCGGCTAAATGAGCTTTCATATCAGGCGATCTCGTATGTTTCATATCTACTATAATCAGACCACCCAAGGCGAAACCATAGCTTGTCTATCCACTCGACTAAACCACGCGAGATTCTCGTTTCTTCATCATACACTCGGCCCTGAAATATATATGAATACATATCAAAATGGTCCATTTTTACCAGAAAACGTATTTACCAGAGTATGTTTGTTTGATTGGGGTGAACGTCGTATTCAAGGGTAGTTCAATTATATCGCGACTTATTGTCCACTTCACACTGCTCTTTGCTTTATTACGGTGGAAAACGGGAAGAAAAACACGTAAAAACCGACCCGCGATTGCCAGAGCCACATTGTGTGACTCACTTATAAACCTGATGGTCGACAGTAAGATTGGGAAGCGCACACGCTATCACTAAGCCACGGCCGCGGGCTACCAGAGTATTTGTATGTACACTGCACTATCCACACGCCTAAACAAACCTAGGCAAATATAATATGGATTTAAAATACGAAAATTTGGTTTAGGAGTTCATTCTACCGTTAACCGAAGTCAGATGAAAACTGTGAAGTGTCCACACAACGCGGAGTCATAATGCAAGTCATAATGGCGACTTGCATATGCTGTAAGAAATATATTCGAAGACCTTTTTCTGAGTGCCTACTTCTCCACCCATATATACAGAGCTCCTCAAACTTACCAAAAAGTTTCAAACATATGTACATGTATATTTCTAATAAACGATCACATTGTCAATTAATTTAGAAAAACAAATTATCATGTAGATTAGTGATATTTGGATACAACCAGAATTATGTCTTTTTAAGACCTTCCACATGGTTCCCAATTTCTATGAGATATATTTTCGTTATGACTTACGAGGTTTTCTTTCAGTATTCCACCGTAATAAGGCAAGGAATTGTGTGAAGAGGACTCTCATTCGTCATATAAGTAAAATACCCTTGAGTACGACGTTAAACCCCAATCAAACAAACAAACCCAAACAACATGGGTTTTACCCACGCTTACTTATATGACCTTCTTATGGCTTATTTATCTATATTCATGCAAAAATATATATTTTTTAATAAAAAGAAAAATATGCACTTAACCATGGTGGCATGGCCGTATAACACAATATAATACATACATTAACCTTGGATAACCTCCTTGGGAATCTGAGACTTAGTGTCAGAATGGCATAAACTTAATAATATATTTGTATTTTTCCAATTTTTGTATAATTTCGTTAGAGAAATCACACTCGAGAACATTTTAAAAGGGTGAATCATCGCATAGTCTAGATTAAAATATGTTTAACAGATAGATTAAATTGTGAGATATCTGCCAGATTGTATACGATAGTGCCGTCACGTTCTCCTATGTAAAAAGTGAGTTGTAAGTGAACAGATAAAATTGTTGAATTTACTTATTATGGTATGCGTATTATCGGACCTGATTGGTTGGTTGACAAACACAATTAGACGATGAGGATAGATTAATTTATAAACAGATGAGAAAGTGCAACCAAAAGACCAGCTGTGTATTCAATAAACCGAGATGTCGCATATACATAATTGCTTTGCCTAATTTCTGTAACTGGGGGTCTAAACAAAGTTTTGTGTTGTTTCGTTCGTTTAATCCGCCTGTGCGCTATTTACTTTATGCGCAATTAAGCATTTTTGACTCAAATTACTGCATGGAACCCTTTATAACGCGTCAAAATAACCGCCGTTGACATCACAAGCTTGTTCGTTTGATCCGGTTGTGCGGAGAATACACAAGTATATTTCACTCATATTACAACTTAATACCATAATTACTGAGAAAACTTTTTTTTTGTTTCATTTTAACTAATATATATATGGTGTTTAATTGAGAAAGATTTTTCATTTGTACTTGGGGTCTCCATGTTGTTATTTTCTGCCTCACTGTCTGTTTATATTGAAGAAAAGCATGTTACATTGTATGTCAAACAGATGTGTCTGATAGAGGTTTTTGTAGGCAGGTACATCAGTACCTGCATTAAATATTTAAATACAGGACTATTTATGCTGCTGTTAGTCTGTATGGTCTGTTGAAGGAACTCATTCGTGTGGGAATTCGCTGTTGTAGACATTTTCTTGGTATTATCAGATGATTAAAATATTAATAAAACAAAGCAACTTTCTGTGTTAACGAATTAGCTGAACTTGTCATCCATGAACTGTATCATATATCTGGTATAGTGCTAATCTTGCAGCACTTGATTACCTGTTATCGATTGGCGTGGATACAGTTTTATTATATCTCTGAATACATAATAGGTTGTCAGTTTTCATGTATTCTACCAACTGCGTTTTTATATACACCGAATAATGTCCATATGCGTGACAAATCTATTTTTATTGAAGATTTATTATTTAACCGTTCGCAAATGTCCAATAGAACCCAAGCCAGAAGACCTCCTTGGCGAAGCCATGTGTACCACGGAATGACGATTATACGAGCAGAATGCGGCTTTAAGTGGAAAACTGTGTAAGCCATTAAGAACGTATTCTGTCTATCCTCGGCTGACGGAAGCACACCTGAGAATCACAGAATAACAGTTAAGTACCAGGGATGTAAAGGTGCGAAGAGCAGTCAAGTGAATGGCATTTATGAGGAATCGGACAAGCTCATCTCCTGCTGGTATCATTTCTTTACACTGTCATTATGTCGGTGGAAATGTGCTTGACTAAATGAGCCCACAGCCTGACCATTGGACCTTTGTTCGCTCTTAAGGCGGAATACATGTGCCGTGAAAATGTATAGCAAATTTCATCAATTAACACACTTCTCTTTATAGGCGGCTTTTAATAAAGTCATTTTAGTGGAAATAAATAACTTTCATTAAATCACAATTGTTGCCACTCATGTTGTTTATAGATTTGACTTTTTTGCTACACAAAGTAATATCAGTATTGTAAATGATTCTAGTATAGGCGAAGACATTTATTTATTCTGAAACGAGAAACCCAGCTAGCGTTTTATATTATACCTCACAGGGGACAAAATTGGGTTTTTTTAATGCGGACTGAAGTGATATAGAAGCGACCTATGTAAAGTCAAAGGGAATCAATATAATTTATTTTTGTAAATATAGATCAGGACAAATCTAGTGCGATAAAGTATTGTTTGTCGTTCCATTTTCCTCTGGGTTCGAGATTTTGTTAAGCTTTTAACGTATATCAAAACATAACCATCGATGGATCAATTAATTTAATTTATTTCTCTTTAAGCGGATTGCCCGTGCTGAAGTGTGCCTCGTATTATATTTAATTTGAATTTCATTAGGTGTGATTTATTCTCTGAAGTATAAGGTCAACACGATTGTATTGACCCGAGGCTATGAGCGACTTGAACAAGGCTAGCCTTTGTCTGATGCCATCTCTCCAGCCAGGTAAAAAGTATTTCATCTGGCAGAGCAAATCTCAACCACTTCCTATTTCGATTTCACTAATTTCCTGCCTGGGTTTTATTGTCATGCTGCTGTTTGCCGCGGCAGGTTGACATTTGTCTTTTTGTCTGGAGCGATACTGGTGTTTTACCAATTGGTATTCTCCCTCTTTATTCTGACACTTCTCAGATGTAACGGTCAAGAAGAAAGGCCGCGTTTTTAATGGCCTCTGGAAATTAGAAAAAATGGTTTTGAGAAAAAATGAATTAGTGACACAACCATGAAAATTAATTCCCGAAAAAGGTTGTTGAGCTGTTTGGCATATTGATTGTTCGATGCGACAAAAGTCAAAGCGACTTAAAGAGCTCAGACGGATCAATTTATGAAATTTCTGTCGCTTCTCCGACCAGTAGCCACTCTTCACCAGCTCAGATGGCTTGAATCGCGGGGGGAAAACGGACTTTCTTTATCCTTGGCTGCCACTCGACGAACAGAAAAAAAAGAGTCTCCAGCCAAAGAACCAGTATATTAAAAGATTCACTTCCTGTATATATCCAATCTTGATTTATGAGATTTCCGTGTAATTCTTTATATCTATTCTATGCATTATTTTCTCATAACTGCCTGCATTATATTTGTCGAACCTTAGCTAATACAAATCATTCGTCATTTCGTCTACACTTTAAATAGACGTCATTGCCAAGTCATCGTGGAGTTCATAAAATATAACCAGGGCGTGAAGTTTGTCAATGACGGTTAGGTGTTTTATCCAAAACCGGGAGTCCTAAAATGTAGGGCGCACGTCATTCCCGCGTCTTACGATCGTCACCATTATCAGCTGCATGCGTCCAGATCAATGATCTATAAAGATGGTCCGTGTCGTGTAAAGGTTTCACACTTTTAATATATTTTGAGTTCAGGATATATTGAGCTCCTAAATAATATTCACGAATTCTAAAACCACATAAAATTGTGTTAGTGTATTTATGCGTGTGGACGGTGTGCCTACAACGGTGAATATAATTTCGAAGACCAAATGCCCTATTTTAGTGCGTAGTTATACATTTATCACGACCGTGCGATGTGATGGTAACGAGAATTCCGCGGGATTAAGTCGATTTGGTCCAATTCTTGAGTTATCATTTTGTGAACTACCAGTGATGTTGCCACGACCTTTAGAGTACAACCACACGGCAACGTCCTATATGCCACGCTTGAACAACGCTATTATAACCGACTGATTGGATTGATATACAGCTGAATGACATCAAAGCATAGTCCCGATGTATTTATTCAGCAGTACTTTGTCTTGCTACGACAGCACCATTTACGCCGTTTTAGCGAATATCACTACATTTAGACGTTCTAAATGGTACTAAGTTTATGGTCAAGCGGGCTGTACGTAAGTCATGGATGCAAGTCCGCTTCCGGTTTTAATCAAATGATTCTGAACCTTAAAAAATGAGAAGTTTGGAATGTTTACAAAATGTCCCCAAAGCATTTACTGACTTGATGTATTGCTATCCCCTTGGTGGATTTTAGGAAGAACAACTTTCTAAGCCAATTAGGACGCCGAATATAGTTTGGAGAATTTTGTTAGTATATATTGTTGGAAATCGTTGACATTCAGAATTACAAGTATGTAAACTTGGCAAAGATAAAATGTTCACTTTGAAAAGAATTGAAATCAATTGACCTTGACGATCTTCCCAACCGTAGGAAATCGTATTTTTCTTTCTCCCGAACTTTTACCAAATGAGATGCATGTTGATGCATATATATTTCTTTCTCTACTTTAAGAATATTTGTTTGCATTGTATAGTATACTCCTATCACCGGTTTTCGAACGCTTAAGAAAGTCACGGGATTGATATAAAATCGTCTTAATTAACCTTCAGACAGGTCTCTGGAATAAGTTAATGACGAAATACTGCTCTTACATTTTAACGTCACTCTGTATCGAAAAATTCTGTAGCTTACCGATAACACAACACGAGATCAAGGTTTATTAAGAAGCTTGTCTCTTCTAGTTATCTAAAACATAAGATGATTCTTCGATTTAATTAATCTACATCCCTGTGCCAGAGTGATTTCTTTTAGAAATATAATTTTTTTCCATGAATGGCGTAGGATTCAAATCCAAGTTATAATTGTGATATTTCTATTGAGAGCAAACGTGAGACAAAGAGACGATTATTTGTGATATCTTTCATGCTGCATTCGCACACACGTTTGCACCCCATACTTGTCAAGTTTTTTTTATTGTAACGTTTGCATGAGTAGCTGAGAAATGTCCTGCAAGTACTGTTAATTAAATAAACAATTTTGCTACATTAAATCAAAGACGTCCCCCTTTTAGCTTTTAAATAAAATTTTCAGATCTATATATATGCAGGTAATAGATTTTTAAAAAAGTTTATTAATATCTGCTAAACACTTAACGGTCTAGTTGGCGCACACAGTATACTCTGGGGGATGTTTAGACGAAATATTCGCCCGCGTGGGCTTGAGAAATAATCGTTGTTATTCCGCTTGCCCTTAAGATATTATCCGAAAAGAAAATGAATCCAATTAAAACCCTGTATATCCAGGGACGTATTATTTATACCGGTATATATTGTTGTACTGCACTCATGTCACGTAACCTATCTGTTGGTGGTTTAATTACTTTTAACTAGTTTCAAATCGTCTGTTTTCGTAAACATACAGACGTGGGATGCAATGACCTCTCGTTGGTTTATCTTTAAATTTGACGTGATATCATCGTTCTCTTGTCCAATTACAATGGCGTGGAGTACCGCCCGCGATTTGGTTCGACGTGTATAAACGGGATTATCCACGATTTTCATACTGTGCATGTCTTGATGTAAAGGTGGTCTGGACACCAGCAACAAAATTGCATTAGCATCAAATACGTTGTACACACCCCTCTCCCTCACTCCCTCAAACGCCACGTTTGCTTCTTACTACATGTACATCAGTCGGGCATTCATTATACAGGAAATTAATAGACTATTGGGTTTATTTTACCAGCTGATACAGAATAAATATGATATAAAGCTTGGTTAAGATTGTTCTCTTTGGCGAACACCTGTGTCTCGCTCTTTGAAAAACTTAACGAATTTTGAGAGCAAATAGTCCGTAACACCTTGCGCTAGTCTTTTTATACATATATATGTGCATGTGTCCTCAAAAACTTGATAAAAGTTGTTACGTCGGGGTTTATATCCCAATTTTATTTGTCAAACTGTGACACGTGTGCTAGTATTTCAACCATATTAATTGAATAAAAAGTGGCTAGTATTTGCTTGATGTACATAATGGCTGGGTTACAGCAGCAGGTTGTGATTCTATGTCATAAAAGGCGCATGGATTTTCGCTAACCTACTACGGTTGCTGCGCACTTGAGATATTTTCTGGGGGCAAAGTATTGTGGCTTTGTCAAACCTACGAATGTAGTCAAATAAATTCTGACGTCAGTGAGACGTAAGTAAATTTTGGTCATCCATTGTGTTGTGAATATTGTTTAAAAAAATGTCTAAAAATCACTAGAATACAAGAAAACACAGATTATATGTTAGTCAAAAAAATTAGCATAACATGATCCGTCTGACAGTTATATTTCATTTCTGATAAATTGTTTATGAAAATGAGTCAAATATTAGATTGAACCCAAAATATATACATTCATTTATTTCATAAACCTTATTTAATAATTGTACACAGTCGGCGCGCGTCTTGTGTAGTGTACATTTTCTGCAAATACAGTAAATGTTAATTAAGATGGTTGTTCACAATATGTGCTCAGATTAATGACATAATATTTTTGTATGAATGGTAACGTTATCAGTGACCTATACATTGAATAACGAATGATTCAATTTTAAGTTCACTTGCTAAAGCCTGTATACGACAAAGACAACAACAACAAACCGCAGTAAAAAAACTGGTGGTTCGAAGTAAATGGACTAAATAGATTTCTATACATATAGTGAATACGTCATTACTTCCACAAATAACGGATTGAACTACTCGTTATTTGATATTTTGGCTTTCATTTTTATGTTTAATTTTTCTCAAAAATAATTTATCAGAATACAAGATCAGGACACTTGGGCTAAGATGATAGGCGAAGTCTTTCTGTTTGTAATCTTGCTATGCTTCTTGTGTTCCATATCTTGTCATTGTTAGGAAACATTCAACATTGATTTTCATTAATTATTGTAAAGAGTAAAGTCTGAGTTTTAAACATTTTTAGATTCAAAATTATATATATTTATATAATATAAAAACAAACAAACAAAATTCACTAAAAAAAATAATAAAATTAAAAAAAAAACAAGAAAAAAGAAAAAAAAAAATGTTTCTCTTTCTTATGTTAACTGCCAAGGGTGCAGTCTGATTGAAATTTTCTTTAAATAATATAAAATCTTAGGTAACACTATTGTACAATGTTTTCGCCGCAGAGTAGCTGGAATATCTCGTTAAACAGCAATCAATCAATTTTGTCATTGTTTGTTGCCGCTGCCGGGGGGGGGGGGGGGGGGGGG
>JARFOD010097884.1:0-16895 GCA_031763545.1 Mopalia muscosa
CTACTAGAATCCTATACATCATTACGTATAAACACACTCTACTAGAATCCTATACATCATTACGTATAAACACACTCTACTAGAATCCTATACATCATTACGTATAAACACACTCAATGCAAAGCTAGAAATAGCAGAAAAGATCAGTCTTTTATTCAAATAGGGCGTACATTATTATTCTCCTTTCGGGGAGCGACGTCATCTGGGGCGATGTGGGGTAGACCCAACGGCATAGGGGACGGGGTCAGGTAGGTCAGACGAATTCTGGGATGGGATGGGATGGGGTAGGCCTAGTGTGATCTGGGAAGGGGTGAGGCGGGCCCAGTGTCATCTGGGATGGGTGAGGTAGGCCCGGTGTCATCTGGGATGTGAGTACTACGCCAAAAGTAAGGGCGTCTGGCCCGTAAGCCGCTTTGACCGCTTTGACGGAGATGGTTTCTGACTGTCTGTGCCGATATTCTCCGGAGACCTGGGACATTTGATGCGGTTTCTGTTGCTTTTATGGTCCGGTTTCTCAGATGAAGCTACCGGATATAGCAATCTTGAACTGCTGTTGTGGCCCTAGGTCGACCAGAACGTTGACTGTCATCTGCATTCTAAAATGGAATCGATTCTACTTCCTACGTCGAGACATTGAATCTAAGACACATCCGGGACTTATTGTTTTGCACTTCTTTTATTTTCTGATCTGTGTGTATTGGTTGCCCCAAATATTGGCGGTAATTAATGCGCGATGGCTCCGCATGGCGTACGAAAGATGTCTTAGTCTGGTCCACTGTAGTAACTCTATCGAGAATACGATTGGGTCAGCTGTTGAACCGGATTGCTGGGTACCGTTGGAAGAACCTGGAAATCGTGTTCAAGTGGACATGATAAAGTCTAGCGAATGCATTCTGTGATTCACCGGCCAGGAGACGACCAATGACGACATTCCGGGTAGCTACGTCTTGTCTTGGCATATCGTAGCAGGTATGAGGGACAATCCATTAAACTCGCTTAATGATTAGGCATGATTCGCACGTGTAACTGCTCTAAGTTTTTCCCTACGTCTTCTTCGTGCATCATTACTCAAAGACTGACCCAAAAATCACGTGTGATCAACAACCACTATCACGTGCTTAAATTCAATTACCAGACAATTGCATTATAACATGATCATGTTGCCAATCACGAATTCATGTTTTAAATTTTGTTTGTGATGTTGTGTTTCTTTTTTGGGAGAGTATATTAAAATCGTGAGCTATATATATAAGCAAATTGTTCTCTCTGCATTGATTCAATATATATATATATAAATATTCTCTCTTCAATTATTCAAAAAAATTAAGGTCCCGGGTTTGAATCTCGGTGGAGGAAAATGTCTCATTTATTAAAAATATATTTATATAAATATATATATCTTTTGAACAGCATAGAATCTGGAACTATATTTTGAACAGCATAGAATCTGGAACTATCTTTTAAACAGCAAAGAATCTGAAACTATCTTTTGAACGGCAAAGAATCTAGAAATATCTTCTGAACAGCATAAAATCTGGAACTGTCTTTTGAACAGCATATAATCTGGAACTATCTTCTGAACAGCATAGAACCTAGAAATATCTTCTGAACATCATCGAATCTGGAACTATCTTTTGAACAGCATAGAATCTAGAAATATCTTCTGAACAGCATAGAATCTGGAACTATCTTTTGAAAATAAGGTATAAGATCAACAGTTTTCGGCAAATGAGCAAAATTCAATGAGAATCTGTTATTTTAATTAGGCATTTAACTTAGTAATGCATTAGAGCAAACAACATGTAGGGGATTTATTTAAGTGGCATTTAGAAGTTACAGGTTCATATGGATAACAACTCCTCATATATTGGCCACAACGTTTTAATCTCATTCCAAAGATCGTTTTCACACTTGAAAATTTGCGATTTCATACGGATAATAACTCCATGGTTTATTGGCCACAACGTTTCAATCTCATTCCAGAGATCGTTTCCACACTTGAAATTTTGCGATTTCATATGGATAACAACGCCATGGTTTATTGGCCAAAACGTTTCAATCTCATTCCAGAGATCGTTTTCACACTTGAAAATTTGCGATTTCATACGGATAACAACTTCATGGTTTATTGGCCACACTGTTTCAATCTCATTCCAGAGATCATTTTCACACTTGAAAATTTGCGATTTCATATGGATAACAACTCTATGGTTTATTGGCCACACTGTTTCAATCTCATTCCAGAGATCGTTTTCACACTTGAAAATTTGCGATTTCATATGGATAACAACTCTATGGTTTATTGGCCACACTGTTTCAATGTCATTCCAGAGATCATTTTCACACTTGAAAATTTGCGATTTCATATGGATAACAACTCTATGGTTTATTGGCCACAACGTTTCAATGTCATTCCAGAGACCGTTTCCACACTAGAAAGTTTGCGATTTCATATGGATAACAACTCTATGGTTTATTGACCACAACGTTTCAATCTCATTCCAGAGATCGTTTTCACACTTGAAAATTTGCGATTTCATATGGTTTATTGGCCACAACGTTTCAATGTCATTCCAGAGATCGTTTTCATACTTGAAAATTTGCGATTTCATATGGATAATAAATCCATGGTTTATTGGCCACAACGTTTCAATCTCATTCCAGAGATCGTTTTCACACTTGAAAATTTGCGATTTCATATGGATAACAACTCCATGGTTTATTGGCCACAACGTTTCAATCTCATTCTAGAGATCGTTTTCACACTTGAAAATTTGCGATTTCATATGGATAACAACTCCATGGTTTATTGGTCACACTGTTTCCATCTCATGTCAGAGACCGTGTTCACACGTGGGTGAGCCTGTCAAATGATAAATGCATAATCTTTTTTTTATATTGATCATTGCAACAACATATCTACATGTTAATATGACTAAAAGAAACGCAGTGGGTACTAGGTAGTCTACGCTACTATAGTCCGTAATCTTTAACACCTGTCTTTCACTTATAATGTTAAAAGTAATAAACGTCCCAGCTTTACAAGGCATAACTATCATAAACTTTGCAAGATTAATTTTATTTTTCTCCCTCCTATGTCCAAGGGGCCCAGTAAAGCACTTGATCTTCAGTGGGACTCTTGTTTCTATAGAATATAAATTGATTTTACCATCAATTGTTTTTAGGTTATCCTTAACAAGGTCAAATTAGGATTGATTCAGAAAATGGAAAGATAGAATTAGTGTCCGCATAAAAAACCTGCTAAGAACACTATGTAGTCATTATAATGTATACGGTAAAGAAACAAAATACCACTGAAGTTGTATGTAATTAACAGGCTTGGTTAGCGGTGGGTTAAATGGGTGAAATAAACAAACCCAGTGATTAACACTAATGCTATACTCTGTCATTGGAGTTATATAATATTGTATTCTCTCAGTTGACGACCATTGTATCATCCGTACAATGTATTTCTTCGCTCGATAACACAATGTGTTATTTGCAGAAGGCTTAGAGTTAGTAGGAGTACATCAATTAGTGAGTATAGCTTTATATTAACCCAGTTCCTCTGTGTAATTCTCTCCGGTAATCGAGGGTAATCAAATGGTAATTAGTATATGAAATGCTATAGCAATACATAGGAAGAATAACAACTATTTTGTGTCCTGCAGCCTCGTTACCAGAAACGTATTTCTTGTTCTTAACAACCCTGTATACCATAAGATTCTCTATACAAGACGATCGAAATGATACCTGGTACTCTCTCTAGAAGGTTTAAATAGGCAGCCAGGTCTAACTCTCTGTAGAAGGCTAAAATAGGTAGCCAGTTCTTACTCTCTCTAGAAGGCTAAAATATGATGCCAGGTCTTACTCTCTCTAGAAGCCTTAAATAGGCAGCCAGGTCTTATACTCTCTGTCGAGGCTAAAATAGGCAGCCAGTTCTTACTCTCTCTAGAAGGCTAAAATAGGCTGTCAGGTCTTACTCTCTCTAGAAGGCTAAAATAGGCAGCAATGTCTTACTCTCTCCAGAAGGCTAAAATAGGCTGTCAGGTCTTACTCTCTCTAGAAGGCTAAAATAGGCAGCCAAGTCTAGTTCTCTGTCGAAGGCTAAAACAGGCAGTCAGTTCTTACTCTCTGTAGAAGGCTAAAATAGGCAGCCAGTTCTTACTCTCTCTAGAAGGTTAAAATAGGATGCCAGGTCTTACTCTCTCTAGAAGGCTAAATTATTACTCTCTCTAGAAGCTAAAATAGGCAGTCAGTTATAACTCTCTCTAGAAGACTAAAATAGGCAGCCAGTTCCTCTCTAGAAGGCTAAAAAAGGAGTCAGGTCGTACTCTCTGTAGAAGCTTAAATGTGCAGCCAGGTCTTACTCTCTCTAGAAGGCTAAAATAAGCAGCCACATCTTACTCTCTCTAGAAGGCTAAAAAGGCTGCCAGGTCTTACTTTCTTTAAAAGGCTAAAATAGGCAGCCAGTTTTTACTCTCTCGAGAAGGCTTCCATATGCTGACAGTTCTTACTCTCTCTAGAAGGCTTAAACAGGCTGCCAGGTCTTACTCTCTGTAGATTCTAAAATAGGTAGCCAGTTCTTACTCTCTCTAAAAGGCTTCAATAGACAGGCAGTTTTTACTCTCTCTAGAAGGCTAAAATAGGCAGGCAGGTCTTACTCTCTCTAGAAGGCTAAAATAGGCAGCCAGTTCTTACTCTCTCTAGAAGGCTAAAATAGGCAGCCAGTTCTTACTCTCTCATGGGGGCTCAAATAGGCAGCCAGTTTTAACTCTCTCTAGAAGCTAAAATAGGCAGCCAGTTCTTACTCTCTGTAGACGGCTAAAATAGGCAGCCAGGTCTTACTCTCTGTAGAAGGCTAAAATAGGCAGCCAGTTCCTACTCTCTCTAGAAGGCTTCAATAGGCAGGCAGGTCTTATTCTCTCTAGAAGGCTAAAATAGGCAGCCAATTCTAACTGTCTCTAGAAGACTAAAATAAGCAGCCAGGTCTTACTCGCTGTAGAAGCTAAAATAGGCAGCCAGTTTTAACTCTCTCTAGAAGGATAAAATAAGCAGCCAGTTTCTTACTCTCACCTGGGGGCTAAAATAGGCAGCCAGTTCTAACTCTCTCTAGAAGGCTAAAATATGCGGCCAGTTCTTACTCTCTCTAGAAGGCTAAAATAGGCAGCCAGTTCTAACCCTCTCCAGAAGGCTAAAATAGGCAGCCAGGTCTTACTCTCTTTAGAAGACTTAAAATGGTTGTGAATGGGGAATGGCGAAAGAGTGGAGATTGGCTAAAGAATAGAATATGGCTGTACACGGAAGGGTTGCAGGATAATTGAAAATAGCTTTCACTGCTGGCAAGGCTGTAAAGGCACATTCTCACTGTTCGATTCGTAGTTACAACTTATGGGGATTATCCATCCTCCGTTCTCAAGCCAGCTTCCATTCTCAACTTGCAGCCATGCTCCAATCATCCTCAGTTCTTCAGTCATCCTCCATTCACCAACCAATCTCACTTGACCAGCCATTCGTAACCTCCATTCATCAACCAATCCAGTTCAGCAGCCATTCGTATCCCCCATTCACCAACTATCTTCACTTCACCAACCATTCGTATCCACATTCACTAACCAATCCAGTTCACCAGCCGTTCGTATTTTCATTGACCAGTCATCATCAGTTCACCAGCCATTCGTGTCCTCATTCACCAACCAATCCAGTTCACAAGCCATTCGTGTCCTCATTCACCAACCAATCCAGTTCACAAGCCATTCGTGTCCTCGTTCACTAACAAATCCAGTTCACCACCAATTCTTATCATCATTCACCAACCAATCCAGTTTACCAGCTATTCGTATCCTCTGTTCACCAACCAATCCAGTTCTAACAGCCATGCGTATCCCTATTCACCAACCATCCTCAATTCACTAGCCATTCGTATCCTTCATTCACCTCAGTTCACTAGCCATTCGTATCTTTCATTCACCAACCATCCTCAGTTCACTAGCCATTCGTATCCTTCATTCACCTCAGTTCACTAGCCATTCGTATCCTTCATTCACCAATGATCCTCAGTTCACCAGCTATTCGTATCCTCATTCACCAACCAATCCAGTTCATCAGTCATTCGCATCCTCGTTCATCGACCATCCTCAGTTCACTAGCCATTCGTATCCTTCATTCACCTACCAATCCAGTTCACCAGTCACTCGTATCCTCATTCACCAACCATCGTCAGTTCACCAGTCATTTGTATCCTCATTCACCAACCATCCTCAGTTCACCAGCCATTCGTATCCCCATTCACCAACCATTCCAGTTGACTACCCATTCGTATCCTCATTCACCAACCATGCTCAGTTCACTAGCCATTCGTATCCTCATTCACCAACCATCGTCAGTTCACCAGTCATTTGTATCCTCATTCACCAACCATCCTCAGTTCACTAGCCATTCGTATCCTTCATTCACCAATGATCCTCAGTGCACCAGCCATTTGTATCCTCATTCACCAACAAATCCAGTTCATCAGTCATTCGTATCCTCATTCACCAACCAATCCAGTTCACTAGCCATTCGTATCCTTCATTCACCAACCATCCTTATTTCACCAGCCATTCGTTTCCTTCATTCACCAATGATCCTCAGTTCACCAGCCATTCGTATCCTCATTCACCAACCAATCCAGTTCATCAGTTATTCGTATCCTCATTTACCAACCAATCAAGTTCACCAGCCATTCGTGTCCTCATTCGCCAACAAATCCAGTTCACCACCCATTCGTATCCTTCATTCACCAACCAATCCAGTTCACCAGTCATTCGTATCCTCATTCACCAACCATCCTCAGTTCACCAGTCATTCGTATCCCCATTCACCAACCAATCCAGTTCACTAGCCATTCGTATCCTTCATTCACTATGCATCCCCAGTTCATCAGCCATTTGTATTTTTGATTCACTATCCATCCTCAGTTCACCAGCGATTCATATCCTCAATCACCGAACCAATCCAGTTCACTAGCCATTCGTATCCTCATTCACCGAACCAATCCAGTTCACAGTAATTCGTATCCTCCATTCACCAACCATCCTCATTTCACTAGCCATTCGTATCCTCATTCACCGAACCAATCCAGTTCACTAGCCATTCATATCTTCCATTGACCAACCAACCCAGTTCACCAGTCATTCGTATTCTCATTCACCAACCATCCTGAGCATCCTCAGTTCACCAGCCATTCGTATCCTCATTCACCAACCAATCCAGTTCACCAGCCGTTAATATCCTCATTTACCAACCAATCCAGTTCACCAGTCATTCGTGTCCTCGTTCACCAACAAATCCAGTTCACCACCCATTCGTATCCTCATTCACCAACCAATCCAGTTCACCAGCCGTTAATATCCTCGTTCACCAACAAATCCAGTTCACCACCCATTCGTATCCTCATTCGCCAACCAATCCAGTTCACCAGCCATTTGTATCCTCATTCGCCAACCAATCCAATTCCCCAGCCTTTCTCCTTTCGACATCACACAGTTCTCCAGTCATCCGCCATTTGTCAAACATGGAATCTCTGTCCTCAGTTTTCCAACCAACTATCCAGAATTTAGCCATCCTTCATTCACCAGCTATCCTCCATTCTCCGGCTATCCTCCAGTCATCTTCTATCCTCCAGTCATCTTCTATTCTCCAGCCATCCTCATTTCTCCGGACATCATTCGACGGCCATCCTTCATTCTATCCTCCATCAAATTTGCATCGTACATCATACTCTATTCTCCATACTCCATTATACAGCTAGCATGATCTGAGCAAATATATAACGTCCTGCTTGACGCGTGTCATTTATTTATTAGATAGATCAATTGTTACATTGATTGATTGATTGGTTGATTGATTGATTGTTTGATTGATTGGTTGATCGGCTGATTGATTGATTGATTGGTTGATTGATTGGTCGGTTGATTTATTGATTGATCGATCGTCGCTGGCTAACAGGCCTGCTCGTCGAGTGGATGAATGTGTTGTATCATATAGTTGGCATCGATAAGCCCCTGCTGCACGATCATGTTCACAGGACAGGTCTGCTCTCAGAAGCATGTGTTACCATGGAAACGCATGCACATATAAAATAAAGAAAGTGGGCGTAGTCGAGAAGGCCCTCATTAATGGAAAATTAGAATTGACAGTGAGGCAGATTCTCGAGACTTCAGACAGTTTCTCTCAATGGGGTTCTCAATACTACAGGGCCATACAGCGTGTTAATCTGCCCAACACTGCATTCGGAGATATCACAGGCTTTAGTGGTGTTCCGTTGTTACATTCTGTGTTTACAAAAACTTTGCATATATTTAAGCACAGTCTTCGAATTTGCTGAAAAACATAAACTGAAGTTTGCAAATGCAGCGAGTACCTGTATTGTAATGTGACAGCCTGGAGTGTACCGAACTGCATGGCTAGAAACGCGAACTTGTGACTCGAGCTTACCTCATATCACTGCAGTAACATGAACCACTGAGATTTGACCTAAAATCTTACAACTAGTCCCCTATATAATACAGATTATAAAGACCTGTGTCCCCGCTTTTAGGGTGGGTGAGGCGACTCGTCAGAGAGACTGGCGTAGGCCGAGCTAATTGACCGGCTGACTGGGGAAGATTATACTCCTAGTTCTTTACCACGCTGTTCAGTGGATAGTCGATAGGGAAACGCAGAAGTCACTAGTTACTGCTAGCTATAACGATCGTCCAAACGGATCTTCTATAAAAGGGTGCCTGTTCGTGGAGGTTGTCAAATTTACTGGTGCTCCCTCGAGTGACAGACAGCTCATTCTACTAGGCTGTACACGTTGTTTACTCTGTCGATCAGTATGGGACTTAATATATGTTAACGAAAACTCAACGGACTCACTAGTTTCACTAGTTTCTATATTAATTTAACTATCGCAAAGTCTTGTTCCAGAATTTTATAGGAAAATCGACATGGGTAACATATTTATCTCTGTGTATATTTTGTTCTTTATTTATTGTTGTTCGATAGCTGTGATTAGCGAATCTGTAACTGACGTTAGGTTACCAGAAAGCCTTGTAAAAACTATTGGGAAGTCCGTGCCACTTTCTGTACCACACAGGACCTCCAACATTTATATGGACCCGTGTAAAGCCTGTAAGTATATACACAGTTATTGGGGAGGGGGGCTTATGCAAACAAATGGTTTTAACATTACGACTTCCCAAAGTCAGTTGCTTTGTTTTTGTGTTCTTATGTTCAATCGATCGAATTTGTTATGAACAGGATAGTATGGTATTTTACGATGCTCTTTTTTTTTTTTTACTTTCGATTACAAGTATTGCTTTAGTTTTAAAACAATAATTTAGTAGACCCTATGCTGGTGTACTAACTGCAGTATTGGATCTAGATAAACAAACTTTTTCTCCATCCCCGTACAGCTACATAATGAGAGGTGGGGTGCGTTTTAATCGCCTCTCCTCCTCTATATAGTTAACAGATGGTAGACATGCTTTCTACTTTAATCCAGTACAGTAAACTACTAGCTTGGCTTGGTACATGTGTTACGGGGGCTGTCAGACCAGGACTTGTTCCTGGGATAAGACTAGTACCTATATACCACTGGTTTTGTTTATTTTGGTCAGTAGTCCGCTTGCTTTCAATTTTCGCCTGTACCATTTCAATCTGTACCATATGAGCTTAGGTTTATGTAAGTTAAAAAATATATAAATATTAAATACGTATATTTTTATTGTAGAAAAAAATACGTACCGGTAGGCTTGCCTCATATATTATGGGCCTATAATCGTTGCTGATATGAAATCATTTCCTTACCCCTACCGCCTTTAGGCCTCTATAGCGTCATATAGGCGTACCGGTATGTAGGCGTTTCATGAACATCAACCAACCCATGGATGATAATCGTATTTAAAGGAAAACATCGATACAGGATTATTTTTTTTTAAGTTTGGTAATATTTTCTTCATTTGTGGGAAATGGTTGCCCGGCGGCAGTACGTACCAGTAGGCCTATCGAAGAATATTGAGTTGATGCTGGCGTATAGCATATATGCTAGTCACAGCGACACACGCATATATTTCAGCCCTGGGCACACCGCTTATTAACCTCCTGGGCACACCGCTTATTAACCTATCTTCTACACATTATTAAACTGTATGTGGTGCCGCAAAATAGTCTGTTGTAATAAATGTACTGCGCACTACTATAGATACATTTGTGTTTAATTCAACAAGTAGGCCTGTCGTGTGGATTTTACACGTCAACAATCTAACATCTTTTCATAAAAACAAGGAGCAAAACGTTTAGGCCTACAACCATCCGTTTTTTTGTTTTGTTTTTTGTTGTGTTTTTTTTTTTCGAACCAAACTGAGCTTCTATATATATATATGTGTTTCCAATGTAAGGCAACAAACTAGTATTAGCTAACTTAAAAAAAAAAAGATACTTCTTGGACCAGGTGATCATCGTCCGCACGGGGGCGCTTTTTGCTTGGCTGCAAACTTTTGATGGCGGTCAGCGTTTACGTTAGTATGGAAGTAGTGGTAACGATGTCTGACTAAAACCTCTTATTCTCTACCCTTTTTAAGGTAACATTGGCCATTGAGCACTTGGTCAAATTAGGTTGCCGCTTTTGTTCGAGTCATAACCGATACTGTATTTTACTAGGGGGATATAATTTCTTCTCGTTTCCATCTAGGCCTATTTATAACCGCGATGTCATTAAATCGCTGCCATAGGCCTAGTCCGAGGGGCTTAGTTGATAGTTTTTTGGTTATTCTCTTTTCGCCGTCAGATATTATCAAAAACAAAACCTCAGGGCCAGTTGGACTAGATTTGTCCTTACCTGATATTTAAGGACCAAGACAATGGTGAAGGTCACCAGTGTGACCACAGGCGCATGACGTCATCGTTGTGTTGACGGTATATGTAGGTAGTTTTACAACAGTAATACTGTCACACTGTACTACGGGCGCCTGTGGTGTGATATTGTTGAGAACTAATCAGAATGTGGGTTAGGCCTTATTCATTCCACCAATCAACCTTGATTTAAAGGAAAAGACCACTGAATTTCGACCATAACTTATTATTTCCTCTATTTTAGGAATGTTTTGGATCTCTGAGGTCTGTTCTTACTAGTCTGAGGGGCTCAGACAATAGTTTTTTAGTTATTCTTTGACAGACAATTTAAAAACTAAGGTCTGCTTTTTGTTGTCATGTTCTTGTCTCCTCTTGTCTTTGTTTGTTAGTGGTGTTGAGGGTGGTTTTCATCACCCATTTGGCCGGTACGTGGTTTTATAAGTGTAATACTCTTGAGTACAACTTTAAACCACAAACAAACAAACAATGTCATGCTATATTGACTAAATCACTAGTCAATTTAAAAATGGTTTAATTGACCATATGCAGGCATATATGTGTATTCCTTGATACAAAGTTCTGCAATATACATGGACTTCCAGTAGATTGATGAAAATTAATTTCTGACAAAACTGAACCAAATGGAATAATTTTGTTTAAAAAATTAATTCTGCTTTGTTTTCTTTAAAATAAACTTTTCACGTTGGAATGAATATTAAGGGGCCAAAATGAATATTTTTTCATCTATGGGCAGCAAAATGGGTTGTTAAACTGCAAGGCAACTTTTCTTTTAACTGGTTAATAATAATAGAGTTAAAAGTGGAGTTGAAGTTACTGTTTATGTTGGAAACACACAGGTTTGTTGATTATAGTATTATAATATATCATTATATTGAGTACTCTGTCAGCCTCACTAATTTGCTGCTGACAATCTCCATTTTTCACACATTTATGAAAATTATCTAGTTCTTTCTCTTGTTTTTGTTCTCAGCTGCTTTTATCGGGGATATTGCTCTAACTAAGGATGAATTTCAAAAAGAGATTTCACATCTGAATTTAGACAATAAAACAGCTAAAGATCTACTAGCTGGGAAAAAGACTGCTCAAACTGAGAAAGCAGCTAAAGAACTTGTGTTGTTATCTGAGTCCAAACATGATGATATTCGACATGAAGGAAACTTACAAAAACTTGAAAGATTGTGTAGCAAAACAAGAAAAATCAAAAAGAAACGAGGTGGAAGAAGGTAATGTTATAGTTTATAATATGTTTGATCTTTTGTTGTATCCAGTTATACTGGAAGTTTCATGATATCTCCTGTAGGTGACTTTTGATCTTTAACCAATGGCATATATACATATGCATGTTTACTCTGATCTCCTCCTTGAGAGAGGGTTCCTGTGGGTCCTGTACTTTAAACTAATGGACAATGTAAAGCTGATCTGTTTGTAAGTCCTGTGATAGTTGGGTTTTTCTTTTCCTGTCTTGTCTTCTTTTTGTTAGGAGTTATGTTCAGCCCTCACAGATCTGGCTAAGGACAGTATTGTTCTGCCCTCAAGCTAAGGACACCTCTGGCTAAAATGTTCAGCCCTCAGTTCTGGCTAAGGACAGTATTGTTCTGCCCTCTTGCAAAGGACAGTATTGTTCTGCCCTCTTGCAAAGGACAGTATTATTCTGCCCTCTTGCAAAGGACAGTATTATTCTGCCCTCTAGCCAAGGACGCCTCTGGCTAAGGGCAGAAATATTCAGCCCTCTCAGCTCTGGCTAAGGACAGTATTATTCTGCCCTCTAGCCAAAGACGCCTCTGGCTAAGGGCAGAAATGTTCAGCCCTCACAGCTCTGGCTAAGGACAGTATTGTTCTGCCCTCAAGCTAAGGACACCTCTGCTTAGTGAGTATTACAGATTTAGAGATAGAAGTTATATTTGCTTTTCTACTTATTTAAAAAATTGATGTCAGAAAGTACAATTTAATGCCAACGCTCAAATACATGTAGTCAATTAGTTAATTGTGGTGTTCCTCACGGTGCCATTTTTGGCCCTTTGTTATTCCTTATTTTGCATTAAAGACATATTTCTGGTCTTTTGGAATTTGTTTGTTTGTGGAGGACACCAGTGTCATGTCATCGCAAAAAGATCCTGGGCATCTCATTGATATTGTCAATGCTGAAATTATGAAATTTCTACCATCGGTTATGTTCAAATAAACTATCACTTTATACAGCTAAAGTTAAGATAATGTTTATCAAACCTTCTCTTAAAAACACATCTTTGTTAATGTTGTCTATTACTATAGCTTGAAGTTGTCAATTCAGTTAAATTCCTTGAGATCTTGATAAATAACAAACTCAATTCTGCCCTCATATTCTTGCGATTTCTAAAAAGTTGGCACAAAACATCAGTGTGATAACTGCTTTTAAAGAATGTTTGAACTCTATATATTTTATATTACTCTTAATTTTTTCCCTATATTAACTATTGTAACTTGTTATGGGGAATTACATTTTAGATCCAACTTATTCCAATAATTCAGTTGCAGAAAAATATAATTCGTATCATTCATTTGTGTAACAAATATAATCATACTGCTGCTCTTTGGGAACATTCAAATATCTGATCATTTAGTTTCGGTGAATATGTTTCAAATATGTTTATTCATACATTTTCTTGTCAACCCTTTTAACTTAACTACCAGTCAGATATCACTCTTATTTTTATTTAGTATCAAATATTCACACTTACTCTGCTTGTTACCTTCCTATTCATTTCTCAATGCATTCCTTTCATATTTGTAAAATTTACGGACCAAAATTGTGGAACAAGTTACCCTCAGAACTCAAACAATGCATTTATACTATTTAAATCTAACTAGTTGTTAAATCTAGCCCACAGGAATTTAATCCTGCTGATCTCTTTTTTTTTTGTTCTGTTTTAAATAATGAATGCAAATATTATTGATAAGTGAATAAAATAAATCTGAATCTAAACCATTGTCCTAATATCTATAGAATGACATAGTTCATGTGTCAGTGTGGACATAAAGTCTAAAATTGCTCTTATCTCCAGCCATTAAGGCCTCAGGAGGAGCCAGATGTTTACAGGGTCCCACCACACTCACAAAATGGCTTACAGATTTAGATCTGCTGTCTACTGATTCCACTGCTGTTAGTACTGCTTGTTGACAGTGTGTGTACCAGTGGTTGATTTGGCAGCAGGGGGTAATGAACTCTGGTACAAAATTCTAAGATCACATCTGACCAATAAATTAGATCCTTTCAATGATCTGTAAAATTTGTTTACTCAATAAACCTGAAAACCCCCTACCAGCCTAGCAGCTATGATTAGCAGAAACTGTTCACTTACCTCTCTGCTTCTGTTGAAAAGCTGTTGGCATATTTAGCTACCATGTAAGTTGTTGGTTTTAATACCATAACCTACATATATTGGAAAAAAGTCTAGAGAATAAAATTCTCTGTTTGTCTGTCCATCAAACTTTGACTGTTTCAAAAACAGTTCCATATTTTTAAACCAAGCTTAATTTATAATTCAATTAAGTACTGAAATGGTGCCTTTTCTTCCACTTTTATTTTTCTACAACACAGAACTAATAAGCATAATGCATATTGCAATTTTCTAGGACAAAGGTTAATATGTGCCATACTTTAGTACTCTATAACCATTTTTTAACCAAAGATATTACATAATATGAGCAATACATCTAACTATTTTTGTGTTTCAATACATTTGCATATTGCAATTTTCACATTTGACATTTGACCTAGGCAGAGCCTAGGAACTTCTTTCGAAACAGTCTGTGGCGAATAATGACGACTCCATAACAGACATACACATTTACTATTTTTACATTGCAAAAAAAAAAAAAGAACTGAATTTTAGTTCAAGTGCCATTGATTCTGCTAGTTACATGTATACAAATTAATTTGGTGCATGAAAAAAAATGATTTAAAATTGTTTTCACATTCAGAGTTAATTGGATAGTGCTGTCCTGGAATTCAATCATATAATTCTGTTCCTTGGATAGAAGTGAAGCAGTTTAATATTGTTTTCCAGAGCAAGGAGATGTCGCTTATTGTCCAGGTTGAGAAAGACTCAGGAGAATTATAAAGATACATTGGAAAATGATAGTGACCATGCTCATCAGAGATCTAAAAGAGCAGCAACTGCCAGAAAAGAGAGGTTATGGGACTATGCTGTTATACCTTATGCTATTGAACCAAACTTTACAGGTGAGTTCTTTTGTGGAGAGATTTCTCAAAGAGAAGAATACCTGGTAGGCTGGTAGTGGAATTACATTGTTGACATTTTTTCAATGATCATTTATTACTATGCAAATCTACATTTCTTCAAAACTTGTTTAAATTTGCTTTGTTGAAGTTTCAAATGTGTAGTATGTCTTAAAATAGAATAATGGGAAACAAAAGTTCTTTGAGTGTTGTTCATCTGGTGAGTTGGATCATTCTCTGTGAATACAATGGTGGCTTGTTATGTTTTATGTAATTGTTTTTTGAAGCATGTGTAATTAACTGTTACCAGATTATTTCATGCTAATAACTTAGTGCTTTCCTGAGGTTGTTTCATCATACATGTAAGTGTTCTTTTGTATTGTGACAAACCTTAAAAGTGAATACTTAACCTTTAACCCTGGTAATGTATCAACATATTGCCTATTAAACTCTTTCACTTTTTTCTGTCAAAAGCACAGTCCAATTTATTGTCTTTAATGGTATTGTACAGACAATAGTACTTTAACAGCTGTGTTAATCTAAGAGACTTCAGTCAATCAGGAAAACACATTTATCACCAATATTTGTGTTCGATTTGCTTTATTCAGTTTACTGGACTGATTATCCTTATGACAATGTTGTTTTTACTAGACTGAGTAAAGCTCTCACAATGATGTGTTTACTGGACTGAGTAAAGCTCTAACAATGATGTGTTTACTGGACTGACAACAGTTCTAACAATGACGTGTTTACTGGACTGAGTAAAGCTCTCACAATGTTGTTTTTACTGGACTGAGTAAAGCTCTCACACTGATGTGTTTACTGGACTGAGTAAAGCTCTCACACTGATGTGTTTACTGGACTGAGTAAAGCTCTCACAACGTTGTTTTTATTGGACTGAGTAAAGCTCTCACAATGATGTGTTTACTGGACTGAGTAAAACTCTCACAATGATGTGTTTACTGGACTGAGTAAAGCTCTCACAATGATGTGTTTACTGGACTTACAACATTTCTAACAATGATGTGTTTACTGGACTAAGTAAAGCTCTCACAATGTTGTTTTTACTAGACTGAGTAAAGCTATCACAATCATGTGTTTACTGGACTGACAACAGTTCTAACAATGATGTTTTTACTGGACTGAGTAAAGCTCTCACAATGAAGTGTTTACTGGACTGAGTAAAGCTCTCACAATGATGTGTTTTACTGGACTGAGTAAAGCTCTAACAATGATGTGTTTACTGGACTGAGTAAAGCTCTCACAATGATGTGTTTACTGGACTGACAACAGTTCTAACAATGATGTGTTTACTGGACTGACTACAGTTTTCACAATGATGTGTTTACTGGACTGACTGACTACAGTTTTCACAATGATGTGTTTACTGGACTGAGTAAAGCTCTCACAATGATGTGTTTACTGGATTGACTACAGTTTTCACAATGATGTGTTTACTGGATTGACTACAGTTCTCATAATGATGTGTTTACTGGATTGAGTATAGTTTTCACAATGATGTGTTTACTGGATTGAGTATAGTTTTCACAATGATGTGTTTACTGGATTGACTATAGTTTTCACATTGATGTGTTTACTGGACTGACTACAGTTTTCACATTGATGTGTTTACTGGATTGAGTATAATTCTCACAATGATGTGTTTACTGGACTGACTACAATTCTCACAATGATGTGTTTACTGGACTGACTACAGTTCTCACAATGGTGTGTTAACTGGACTGAGTGTAATTCTCACAATGATATGGCCCCATGA
>JARFOD010097895.1:0-16894 GCA_031763545.1 Mopalia muscosa
AGTTAAGGCCTTTAGAGAGTAGTGTCGTTTGTGATTGGCTGTTATAAGAGCTCAAGTTGATTACTGTGTTCGCTGGTGTGTTTTTGCTGTTCTGTCGGATGGTGGGTTTTGATTTCTTGAGTTTAGCTAACTTTTCTACTTGGAAGGATTTGATCTTGTTGTGCAGGTTGATGTTACTCTGGTTCTGGGTGGCTCGTGGTTTCTCATAGTGTTCCGGCTGTATTATAGGTGTAATAGGGTGGACGCTATCTGCGTTTTTTGTAAGCCTTTTGATTTACGGTGGTGGCGTAGCCTTTCTTTGAGTAAAAGTTGGGATGCTTTCTTGAGAATTTTGTTGGCAGCTTCGGAGTTGATTGGAGTTTTGAGTTTCAGTCCATTAGGTATGATATCGAGGTCCCTGCATCTTAGTAGGAAGGTTAAATTGTTGGAGGAGTGAATTTGTTTCTTTTCTAGGTTGTTCAACTGGTTGATTAATCGGATTGTATTTAAACAGAAGTTGTCATCCATACAAGTCTTATGTTGAATGTTATAACCAACTTCTATATGCCTCTAAAACAAGCTATATCACCTTGGAAAGTCTTATACAAATGTAAAAATACATCTTTCAGAAAACATTTTTAAAAAATCAAGAACGTATAAAAAATTAAATACCGTTTATCAGTTCGCTTTGTGCTTTTTACAATGGTTTAAATTTGAAGTTTTTAATATAAATAGTTGTCTAGAAATACCCTGCTAAAAACTAGGGTGTTAGAGAAAGGCAATTAAAGCTTTGTCAACTCCTAAATTATAGTCTCAAATTTTAACTGTTTGAACTTGGAGTTTGAATATCTAACATTTTATTCAAGTAATAAAAAACAAAACTGTTTATTTTAAACTGAAGAGATCTAGCAAGACCTTAAGCACAACTCTGCAGGTAATCCACCTTAGTTTTTGCTGGACCCCTTGGTCGATTTTAGAACAACCATTGTATTTAGTCTTTATGTTTAGAATATAAATATGTACCATATCACAGCCCAGTCATATGGCGTAAGACCGCGATTATTGACTTCCGTTTTGTTAGCCTCAAATTGTAGTTCCTAATCAAATTATTATATAGTGTTGTTTAATTTGTTATGGTCCTGTAAATTTGTTTTGGTGTATTTATCACCATTTGGTGGATTCGACGGTTGTTTACATTCTGAAAGTAGCTTGACAACACCTATAACACTCCAGGCACTGTTAATAAAAATTTTGACGGTCATGGTCTGTCAAGATTTTAACTCAAAACTCCAAAAGGACCGATTAAGTATGTGCCAGGGGTTTTTGCCCAACGAAAGTTTTGGAGTGAGCTGTGGGGCCAAACGTTAACATTACGGCTTATGGCAGATTAATGGTGGTCTTATGCCATATACAGACCGGAAGTCGGAAACAATGCTGGTGTCCTCAATATTTAGAATGTGTGGTATACTAAATAAAATGAATTATCTCCCTTGAATTTGTTCCTTTACCGTAACTTTATGCTCTCGTTAACTTTGAATAATATTGACAAAATAGTTCTCAACGAAAAGAAGGTAATAATGTATTTGAAAGAAAGGATTGCCTTTTCGTGAAGTATTTCTCTTATTTTTAGCTTACGTTAAATGAAGTGCGTTAACTAAATATGTTAACGGGTAGTCTTGAAATAGATTGAGCATAGAGCTGTCTGCCACTGAAGTGCTCAGCTGAGTTAAGTTCTGTAATGCAATGGTAAATACGCTCGGGCATATCAGCGAAAGGGCGTTTTTGTGAATCGTTATTTTCCCGGCTTCAGCCTAGCTGGACCGATTCCTATGGATTCCCATTCGTACACATTAAAGTTACAGTCCATAGGGTTGTTTGTCATGTATTTCGTGTTGCCGACATCATATCTGATTTTATTTTTGACTGTCAGAGGTTAAACGATGCCAAGTGTATATTTTTAGCGAGCTAAGAAAAAAATATGTAGAAGGCCGGGTGGCTGAGTGGTCTAGGTGGCCGGCATTTACTGCTGGCGATTCGGTGCCTTACTCTGAGGGTCGTGGGTTCGATTCCCGGACAGTTTTCAACCTGCAAAAGTGTTATCCCAAAATGACCAAAATACTGTTAAACTTCACTTTCTAAAAGACACAAAAATTATTCAGAGCTAAGTTTATGTATGTTATCAGTCATTGACTTAGAATTCTCTACGTTTGCTGATGACACCAGTGTACTTCTCTTGGATGTTAATCCAGAACAATTTACCAATAACAAAGTTAACAAAGAAATTGATGAAATATATAACTGGTTATTTTGCAATAAACTGTCTGATAAATAACGCTCAGTATACACCACCATTAAAGATCCACGAAGAGCATGTAGAAAATGTAATGATATTAAATTCCTAGGTGTTACTCTAAACAGCAACAAATTGAACTGGACTACCCGTATTTCTGATTTATGTAAGAACATAATACGTAATCTTATCACGAGTCCTTTATCACCTGCGAGTAAATCTTATAAGAAAACGCTGTATATGCTCTATGTTTCCCTTATATACACCTTCTTAACTTATTGCAATATTGTCTGGGGTAACAGCTACCAGACACATCTTCTCCCTCTTATTTATCTCGAAAAACGTGCACTACGACTTATAACATACTCAATTAAGTATGCTCAAACATAACCTCTATTCCGTCATTACAAACTTTTACCTATTTACTATTAATTCTAAAATTTAATTATGAAATGTCTGTATAGAAGAAAACAATACATTTATGAAACTGGAGTCATAAAAGAAAAAAAGAAAATGTATATTTAAATATATCTTATAGGTGTTTAACTTATGAGAACATATAAAGTTATGCATTTAGGTGGGGGTCGTTTTGACATAAAGCATCGGCATGTTTTGACTTAAAATGTTATGGGTGGAACTAATAGGTTGTGGGACCGTCCGTCATGGGCTGTTTAATTATATAAATGCTTTCTGTAATCTAAATCAATCTACCTGCGCTATCATATGTTACGAAACTTTCTTCACCTAAAAATGTTATAAAACAGGTGAACGATTATGCATATGCAAAGTATCGGAATCTTTTCGAGATGTTACATACAGTGGACGCGTATTTAAAAGAATTTCACAGCTGCATACACTTAAGATCAAACACAACCCCCAACAAGTGACGACCAGAATAGAATAACACAAAAACAAGAATACAAATTATCATTATTAACTGCCGTTCCTGCCTCCAAAATATACGTTACGTTACTTTCAGTCGAATTGCTTCAAGGTAACTTGCCAGTACAAATAAAAAGGGCCGAAAGATGTTCCAACATGCAATAAGAGGTGCTAAAAGCGATGTGTACATGCTGTAGGCCTATCCTGTCATTCATGCCCACATATCATTCTTTCGAATGGAACCGCAAAAAATTAAATAAATCACTAATTAACTAACTGTCATTCATGGCATTACGCACAAAAGGTGTATAACTGCTATCGATATGTGGGATTTAATGATCTTCTAATCGCGCTATCACCCAGGCACATTAACCACGAAACCACTGACAGCTACAGAGTGTCAACACAAGGGAGATCGTAAATCCTTTTTGATACAAGTCCATGTCACCTTTATTGATGTTTTAATTTACATAGTTCTTTTCTCTGGATTTGTAACTTTGCCAATTGACGCGAACGAAATGAGATTTTGGATGTTACAGCAAGACAGCGTAAGACACAAATATACACTGCTGGAGATAGCTGGGGTTCTGGCGATTACCACATGACAAAACAAAATTATTTATTATCCGTCAACCAAATTCGTTGTGTTCTGATTGGTCAATTTGCAGGAGGATAAAAACCCGTGCACCCTGGGAGATTTCGAATGTCACAAGAGTTCACAAACATGGCCGCCTACGCTTCAAATCTTATGTTCTAAATTTAATAAAAGTATCTTTGAAATCGATTTTTGGTTTGCAGAGAAGTACTTCAAAACGTATCTGTTTTTACAATCGCTCAATTTTAATGACGCTAAAGTACCAGAAACGTCTTTGTGCTGGTCATATTTTTGCAGCATCATTGGCCCTTTCGACGTGCCTGAAAGCTGCGTGCATTGTCATGGCAGCGCTAGCGGTCAGGGGAGGTAACTCGGACGGTATACATAGGTTGTTTTGCCGCAGAATCTATTTTCTTGTGGTTTATAAGCGAATAAATTGCACATACAATGGCTTGGCGGATAATAAATTCGTTATAGACGTTTTCCTCAGGTTGTACGGACTTCGAAAAACGTCAATAACTAATAATCTCATGGGTCGTGGTTAGTGTGATCCATTGATGAACTGTTAGCAGGTTTGAGTCCCTGTGGGTGGAATGGAACGGGGGGATATGAGGTAATCTCTGGTTACGGGCAGTTTGTTTCAAGAAAAGCAATGTTGTCTTTACTGGAGGAAATTAACATCGACTTTCCAACAGTATCAAAACACTTACCATTTGTTCTAGTGTCAATTATTGTTTGAATATACCGCCAGCACGTACTTATGTAAGTGAAATACGCTTAAGTAATGCATAAATCATCAACCAATCAATTAAAACCCACACCAACCTTCATAAAACTTCATAAATGTCTGATTCACACTTAAAAAAAATATGAGCAAATTACATTGTTGTCTTAGCAAAGACGCAGAAAAATCTTAATCTAATGTATAGTCGATTAAGAAGCAATGGTGAAAGGTAATGTTTATCTCTACTGTTTCAGTGCTTCTGGTTGTCCATTGGCTAACAAACACAAGATACAGCGCCACCTACTGGCTAGAATAGATGGTAGTCCTGAGGGTTACATTGATAAACCATTCAGATTTGAAGGAATCAAGTGAGTAAACTTATATATTTCAAATAAGGTTTTTATTGCTTTTTTGTTAGGGGGTTTTTTTTTTCCAACAATTTCTGATAGTGAAAATATTATCAGAAATGGTTCTTTTCCACAGGTTTGATCCAATAAGATTAAGTCCAGTTTGTGTGGAGTGAGCTATCCTGCCTACTTGGCAATGGGGGAGGCTTTATTTTCGATCAGTCTTCAGGTTTGACAGTGTTGCTTGCATAGAAATGAAATATCATTGAGCACTAATTATTCAATATTTCCCGTTTTTGATTTCTTCATAAATTTTATAGCCATTGAATAAATTATTTATATTTATAATGAAATTATCTATTCAGTTTTCCAACCCTCGACTGATGTTGTGAATTTTCTGGTTGGAGGGAGCCTTGTGTTGCCCGGGTGGTCTCAGAGAGTTGATAGATATGTTTATGGTGTATTGTGACTGTCTTATTTTGTCATTGCCCCACCATGTCTTTGTTTACAGGGACCTTGAGTCTGGTTTCATCACCTCGATTCAACGAGGATCGTTGTGATCGTTGTGGGCTGGTATACAAACAACCAGAGGAAGGTCGTGCATTTTCTCAATTAATTTACTAACCAGTTTTCCTCCCACAATAATGCTGATCATTGATCTGTAATTAAGATTTTATCATCTTGACCGAACATCAGATAAATAAATTTTTTAAAAATAATGTATTTATCTTTGCAGTTGTCCAACCCCTGGATGTGATGGTTCTGGCCACTCTAATGGTAGTTTTCTGACTCACAGGAGTTTGTCTGGCTGTCCAAGAGCATCACTCATCATGAAGAGAGCTAAGCTCACTGCGGAGGAACTAAATGTGCTTCAACAAAAAGTCGAGAATGGATACGGTGAGATAATGGGAAAGTCTATGGTGGTAGCAGGGGAAGGAGTTTCCTCTTGTCATAGTGCTCTCCTTGTTTAAGGGCACGCAATTCATATGAGTGAAATAGCCTTAACTAAAGTATTAACCCCCAATTATATAAGCAGTCATTGTAGATTCCATATATTTGAACATGATTTCTTGTCACCAATATGTAGTTCACTTGGTCAGTGCCAAATTGAATACCTCACTTTGTGACTGGAAACATTGCAGAACCATAAAAGCACCCATTCAGGTGCTTTGAACACACTACGAAATGTTTCACTGGTTTGACAATCGTACAACAACTGACGTATTAGTTCTTCAATATTACATCTACACCTCACCTCTAGAAATAAGGACTTTACATCCAATGGTGCATTGATAGTCCAAGAAATCTTGTTAAGGAAGCAGTTCTGTTTTAACATATCATCGTTGAAGACATACAGTGGGCGGTGGACAAGGAGCTGACTGTGCTCTCAGAGCTTAGAACTTAGTGTATTGTGATTGTCTTGCCAGCGGTGTCGAGGGTAATTTCCTTCACCCATCGGTCAGGCACCCCATCATTTGAGTGAAATAAACTCAAGTTTGGCATTTAGCCACAATAAATGAAACTAATTAATTTTCGAAACAGGTTTATGAGGTTTCAAGTCTGCCGGTCGACCATAAAGTATAAGAGCGAGTCATGTCATGGGGCCCTGGAAACCGTGGGGTGGTTTTTATGAGGTTTCAAGTCTGCCTGTCAACCATCAGGTATAAGAGCGAGTCATGTCATGGGGCCCTGGAAATCGCGGGGTGGTTTTACGAGGTTTCAAGTCTGCCTGTCCACCATCAGGTATAAGAGCGAGTCACGTCATGGGGCCCTGGAAATTGCAGGGTGGTTTTTACGAGGTTTTAAGTGTGCCTGTCCATCAGGTATAAGAGCGAGTTGTCATGGGGCCCTGGAAATTGCAGTTTTTACAAGGTTTCGTTCCAGTTTTCCACTGTTATAAGGCAAGAAACGGTGTGGAGTGGACAATCCATTGCACATAAGTGAAATACTCTTGAGTACAATGTTAAATCTCCATCAAACAAACATAAAAATCACTATTTTAGTAAGTGATGTCTTATAAATGAAATACAGTTAGACTTCATGCTGAATCTGATGTTAAAACGCGAATCGGGAATAATTTTAATAATTTGCTTTTTTCATGTAATTGTTGCCAGATCTTGACACAGATGAAGAGCTGAAGAGAATTAACAGCGTCATTGATGATTTACGCCAGTCAAACAGCACCTCTGAACAGGAGGTGATGAAGCTACGAGCAGATGTTTCTTCCATGGAAGTGAAAGTAAACCTGAATGAGAAAGAGATTAGCCTGGTTGAGGAAGAAAATAATGGATTGTCGAGTTATCTCCGGTCTGTTCGTTCTAAGGTCATTTCATGTTTACAAGGGATTGACTATCCACATTACGCTGGTGTTTTAACTGAAGATAGTTTTGATAGTTACATTGATCAGCTACAGAGTTACTGTGGCGATCGAAATGGTCCCAATAGTATCTTATTTAACTCTGTTAAAGAGGCTGTGGCCGAAATCCAAATTGTCTGAAACTTGTCTTATCTGGTCGGCTTAGTCAAAACATTATCTAGTCTCAATTTTATGGTTAATTTAACTATTACAATTAATACTTTTCAAAAGTATATAGGTCACATGATTAGAACATCAACTCAAGATTCCAATCCTTAAATAAATAATGCTACAATAAATAAATACATCCCAGAATCGTCCTGCACTAGTCTGCTTTATTGGGAAATAAATATGGGTAAACAGGACTCAAATTTCTGCCAAAATGAAAAGTTTTAGTTTCTAGAATCTTCAGTGAAGTTTGCTCAATCCTGGGAATAGTTGCATGCTAGAAATAGTATAATGCATAATTTGCCTGTCCTACAAACCCTGTGATTGTATCTTCCAGCTTTTAGGTGCTTTTTGTGATCGCGAGATGGGACATGCTGCTACATGTATTTCTATTTAGCTTAAGGGTTAATTCACACAACCTTTACATGTATGAGAGTAAAACGCTTCACGGCTATTATATGCTTAAGTAATTGTTTCATCATATTTTTATGCTTCAAGTTAGTTTTAAGAAAACGCATATTATTTAACTTATATATATATATATTATATTATTTTATGATTGACATCATTCACTTCTCATTCCGAAAGTTTTCTGAACTGAAAATAAGGAGAAAAGTGTACCTTTTTTTGGTTACATTTAACATTTGGTCTGAAGTTTTGGACAGTGCTTCATTCTTCTGTGAATTTGTTTTACAGTTAGCTGTATGGTTTGATTCATTGGTCACATGCAATGTTTATTGAGAAAATGACAATGCATATTAGTTTAATGGGAGTCTCAGGAAGATAGCAAGGGAGGTAATTTTATCTTTGGAAAGCTGGCGTCACAAGATTTATGATAGTGGAGCTTTTACATGACGTCAAACACATTTTTGCATTGTGACGTTAGTAAAAAGTCCATGAAGCTCGATCGTTTTGACATCAGAGGACCGCATTCAAAGGCCCTTTTTGGAACATTACGAGACTCCCATTGAATACAGTTTAACAGTCTACATAACTTACAATTGACTGTTTACTTATGTTCAATGATATCTATATCAAATCTGTTAACAAAGAGTAAGGACAGATTTTTCATTTTAATAAAATACATTCTTAATTTAGTCATACTATTATACAAGTATGTTTTAAAATGTATACATACCATATCAGAGTTTTATCATAGAGAACCATTTTTGTACTAAGGTATTCATCAATATACCTCATTTTTATTTATTTCCTGCGACATAATTGTTTACTGATATGATCTCAATTTAAAATTGCGTATTTATTGGTTATTTATTCATTAAATTATACTGAAATATTATTGAAATGGTGTGTAAATATTTTGGGTATATGAAGTCTTGCAATATTGGCTAAAATTGCATAATGCTTATTTTCCCTTTGAATTCACTGTCAATCTGGTCTCTGTTAATTCAATGTTCATATATATGTCCTTTTATATGCATGATTATTCCAGAAAGAACGGCTTGGTTTCAAACTAGTGATTTGCTCAGCAGTTTTTATAAATTCTCTTTGTTTAGTTTTGTAATTTTTTTTTTACTGAGTATTAATATATGGTTATTTATTTACAAAATGTTTTAAATTATTTTTAAACTATGTATGTCCTGTATATTTATGGTATTTTATTATTGCCATTGTTACTTGAGCTTATGTTATTAATGTTATCTATAACCATTGTAAAATAAATAATAATTATGTGGCAGAAAGCTGTAAAAAAAAATAATAACAGGGTATTTTATGCCTGTATGTATAATAATGAAATCAGGATTCAGATTGCATAGATCGATGAACTCAAAAATTAAATTAATAGTGTCTAATTTTGTATAGATTTCTTTTGTAAATTCTCTTGTTTGACACACATGTCTATTGTTGATGGAAGTAAACTGGTCATTAAAAAATAATTCCTATATATCAGAAACACTGCCTCTACCAGGGGAGATAATCACCTGGGCCTAAGTTAAGGAATACGACCAAATATAAATGTAGATGCTGTTTTTCTCCATTAGGCTAAAAACGGATACAGAACTTCTTAGGTCCCAGCCTATGGTGTATCGTATCACTAAATAAAAGTTAATGTAATATTAATTACAATTTGAAAAGAAATTTTCACAAAATTTATAATTGTAAAAAATTTCCAGAATAAGTATAGTCACAGAAACTAATTTCTGTGATAACAGTATCTATATACCCCTTTGGCATCCTGTCTGATAAATACAGTACAGTCTTAATGTAGGTTTTACACTTCTGGTGGCTTAAAAGGGAGGTAGTTTTGGTACACTATATCAGCCTCCTAAATGCATAACCATAGTTAGTGGAGTTTTATGATGCACGTATCAATGAAGATAAACATTTTACATAATGGTTATCTTTAAAAAACTCATCACTGATAGCAGCCCCGTGAGGGAGCAGGTGGGCCATGGCCCTGCAGAATACTCCCTCGGCCTCCTCGGTCGATCGTAAGAGGCTTTCTGTTGCCCTGGTGTTTGCAGAACTAAAGGGTAACGGGAAGCAGATTTTTTTGTGATGTCCTGTTTTTGTGTCCGTCGTCATATAAGTGAAATACCCTTGAGTACGACGTTAAACACCAATCAAACAAACATCACTGATAGCAAGATGATGAAAGAAGAAACCGGTTGTTTATTTTATAATAAATAATTTTAAATTCCCAATAACTAGAAATGGCATTGAAATATTCTTGGACATAGAAAAGTACAAATTGATAGGCTTTTTGTCAAAATTAATTCAGGCCAAAATTCATTATACAATACTCAAAGAAGTACTTTATAATGCATTTTAATTCAACGTGTATTAAGTTTGCTTTGTAGCTTTGAGAGTTACATTTTTTGGTCGCTGTAATAATTATATTTTATTGAATGTACAATTCAATTGGATACAATACTTAAACTTCACCTGTTCTATTAATCTCAAACGAATAATTTAATTTCTCATTATGTGTTAAGAAAACTGTACATATGAATTTTGTTAAACAAAATGTTTAATGTTATACTTGCACTTCTGTAAATTTTATATATGACACTCGCTAACAGGCAAGCTGTAAGTGCTATGACTTTGAATTAGCAGAAAATGGTAAGCACTGATATTGACTGACTATATTAAAAATTTATAGATTAAAAAGTGCTTTTTACGTTGTTGTTGTTGTTGGTTACACAATGTACATGAATACCACTTTATCATTCCTAGAAAATGTATGGATGTGTGTATTAAGCCTGTTGCTCATACTGATTTAAAGAATTTACAAAACTAAGTATCCCATTATTTTTTTTCCAATTGTGTATATTATTAAAGAATTTTGCTTCATAAATTGTAAGACAGATGTTCAGCCATGACATACTGATCTACACTAAGAAAGTTGTAAGTCAATTCTTGTTATTTTTTCTGGCGGGCTGATAACATTTTGAACTGATGTTTTTTTTGTCAGTTTTACGCCTACACATTTCATGGGAAATCCACTCTTATGTTTATTTATTTATTTATTTATTTAAAACATATTTTGATCAATGTTCACAATTTATATTCATATCACAAACTGTCCTGTCCTTGTCCAGTCATGTACATTCCGGCTTCATGTAATTTATTGAATTATTTATTTATTTATAGAAATTCTTAGAGAAAAGCCTTCTAGGGCGCCGCATAATAAAATCATATGAAATTACTGGTTTTCTTTCTGTCCAATTTGTCGGTGGGGAAAATTATGGGACATGTGTGTAGACTGATGCCATTAATTATATCATTTCCAATACAGATAATCAAACGCAGCAAGTTTTCTTAAGTATGACAAACAACTGATCGCAATCTCACATTTGAATATAATTTTCCACAGTATATATATTAATAGTTTTCTCATAAAGACAGTTCAATTTATCTATAGATATTCCATTGATATTGAGCGGATTTGTTGAAATAGAAATAAACGGCTCCACAATAACAAAACACTGTCCCACCTGACACACACCACTCACTCCACTCATTCCATCTGGCACCTATTGCAGTCCATCAGACACAACTCAGCCCATCGAACACTCCAGTCAGTCCATCAGACACAACTCAGCCCATCGAACACTCCAGTCAGTCCACCTCACACAATTATCTCAGTCCACCTCACATTCCACTCATCCCATTTGACACTTATTGCAGTCCATCGGACACAACTCAGCCCATCGAACACAATTATGTCAGTCCACCTCACACTCCACACATCCCATCTGGCACTTCTTGCAGTCCATCGGACACTCCACCCAATTCACTTGACACCCAACTTAGTCCTTCTGACACTCCATTCAGCCCATTTGACACTCACTTAGTCCACCTGACACTCAACTCGATCCATTTCACACACTTCACTCAGGACACCTGACCCTACACTTAGTCAACCTGACACTCCACTTAGTCCACCTAACACTCCACTCAGCACACCTGACACTCCATTCAGTCCACCTGACACTCCACTTAGGTGGTTCTTTGTCGGTTTCTGCGCCCAAAAGATAGTGGTACTTTGTCAGTCTCCAACAACACAGACTAACAAAGGACCACCATCTTTTGGTCGCAAAAACTGACAAAGGACCACCATCTTTTTGTCGCAGAGACTGACAAAGGACCACCGTCTTTTGGTTGCAGAGACTGACAAAGAATCACCATCTTTTGGACACAGCGACTGACAAAGGACCACTGTCTTTTGTTCACAGCGACTGACAAAGGACCACCATCTTTTGTTCACAGAGAGTACAAAGAACCAACATGTATTGGTGGCAGAAACTGAAAAAGTACCCCTATCATTTGGTTGTAGAGACTGACGAAGAAACATCTATTGATTGCAGAGAGTGAAAAAGCACCACTATCTTTTGGTTGCTGAGGCTGACAAAGAACAACCATGTTTTGGTCGCAGAGACTGAAAAAGTATACACCATCTTTTGGTTGCATAGTCTGACAAAGTACCACCATCTTTTACTTGCAAAGACTGGGAAAACACCACTATCTTTTGGTAGCAGAGACTGACAAAGTACCATGTTTTGGTCCCAGAAGCTGACAAAGAACCAAGATTTATTGATTGCAGAGACTGAAAAAGTACCACTATCTTTTGGTTGCAGAGACTGACAAAGAACAACCATGTTTTGGTCGTAGAGACTGAAAAAGTATACACCATGTTTTGGTTGCAGGGCATGACAAATAACCACTATCTTTTGGTCGCAGAGACTGACAAAGTACTACCATATTTTGGTCGCAGAGACTGACAAATTTCCACCATATTTTGGTATCAGAGACTGACAACCAACCAATATCTATTAGTTGCAGAGATTACAACAAAGAACCAGTATCTTTTGGTTGCAGAGACTGACAAAGTACCATCATCTTTTGGTCACAGAGACTGACAAAGTACCACTGTCTTTTGATCACAGAGAATTACAAAGTAACAATATCTTTGGTAGCAGAGACTGGCAAAGAACCACCATCTTTCGATCATAGACACTGACTGTGTACCACCATCTTTTGGTCTTGAGACAGACAAAGTTCTATTACCTTCAGGTCCCAGAGGCTGACAAAGTACCACTATCTTTTGGTTGCAAAGACTGACAAAGAACCACCATCTTTTGGTCGCAGAGACGATTTTTTTTACCACAGAGGCTGACAAAGGACCACCATCTTTTGGTTGCAGAGACTGAAAAAGTACCCCCATCTATTGGTTGCAGAGACTGACAAAGTACCACTATCTTTTGGTTGCTGAACGTGACGAAGATCTACCAACTTTTGGTCACATAGCCTGACAAAGAATCACCATCTTTTGATCACAGAGACTGACCACCATATTTTGGTTTCAGAGACTGACAAAGTACCACTATCTTTTGGTTGCAGAGACTGACAAAGTACCAAGGTTTCATAGGCTGACAAAGAACCACCATCTTTTGGTCATAGAGACTGACAATATACCACTATCTTTTGGTCACAGAGACTGACAAAGAACCACCATCTGTTGGTCACAGAGACTGACAAAGAACCACTATCTATTGTTTGCAGAGACTAACAAAGTACTACCATAGTTTGCTCTCAAAAACTGTAAAAGCACCACCATCTTTTGGTCGCAGAGACTAACAAAGTACCACTATCTATTGGTTGCAGAGACTGACAAAGTACCACCATCTTTTGGTCACAGAGACTGAAAAAGTACAACCATCTTTTGGTCAATAGAATGCCAAGTTATCTACTGGCACCCTGAATGGAAGAGGTGATAAGGTTATCCGTTCGTATTTACAGGCATGTTTTTATGTGTCTGTCTTAATACTTCATACTAGAACGATGAAAAACCACGAGGAAACCTCATTATGAACCACCCCCTCAACTGCCAGAGCCACATCATGTGACTCACTAGACTACCTGATTGTAAACAGGCTGACTTGATCCCGTGAATGATACATCTGATTAAGATTATTTAGCTCACTTGCTAACAACTAAGCCAGAGCCCCGATGAATATTTTTGGGAACAAGTTTATGACAGTTAAGAGAATGCCAGTATGTGCAGGACTGTACACTTGAACTAATACCTAACTTGATAAATAACATGGATTAAACACACATTCGACATTTAAACTAACTTTCTAAAAGACACACACAAGAAATATACATATATAGGCCTAAATATTCAAATAGAGTCTAATGTTGTTAATGCTGTCCCTCCAATATTTTAATCCATTTATGTCATTACTGGAGAAAAAAACTCTGTAGTTTTATATTTCTTTTTTATTGCTAGATACTATACAATACATAATCCGTGTATTTTTCTTACAAATTGTGCCAATAGCGTTTAACATGTGTTGTTGTGGGCGAGACAACCAAGCACAAATCTTATCCTATATGCATGTTATGTCATCAAAACAAAGACATGAAGTTTCATGGGTAAACCAAACACCAGGCTCTTAAGCAACAGATTTCCCAAAACTGAACATCTCCTTTCTATGGAAAATTACTAAAGCTAGTTAGAGCCAATGACCTATACGGCTAGGATGTGCTGAGGCTCTCGAGGAGGGTGTCTTTAATCACTGGGTTGGCTTTAACATGAGAACTAGGCTAGCAAATAATAACCCGCTCACGAATCACTATGCGTATTACTATATTTTTTCTTAAACGCTGAATCAGACTTAATTTAGACATTTGACTGTTTAGATACGATAGTCTGGTTCAGACTTACTATTCAGTTACAAAACCCCAACAATTAAAATGCTTTAAGTAGGCATTGGTTCCATATTGGTCCGCATATTTAGCAAGTTATTGAGTAAAATTTCTCATTTTTTGACGACTACAGTACAGAATGGGGCTACTTAGAAAATAAAAGCTTCCTGGAAAATCATAAATTTAACCTTGAAACTCTGGGAAAAGTTTTGGAATTTCAGGACTTTTATTCCGAGGGACCCTGATATGTCATACTGTTCCAGGATTTGTTTCAATTCTGACATTTTGTTCTAATATTGTTCTACTTGCCGACCAGGCTAGGAAATGGGGCACACTACAATGAATGGAGCAATACACAATGTCAAACCTTAACTATGACCATGAGCTGTCAGCAGTCGATTAAACATTTTAGTATGACAAACAAACAAGATGTTAAACACAACTCAGCTTCATGTTTGTCTCTTAGGTCTGAGAGCGGCTGGAAGTGCCGCCCAACTGTCCGCATTGTATTGCCTTAGTGAATAGTCCGCCAAAAAAACTTTAATTACATGTACCATGACCCAGAAACAAATTCCTAACATCTGTTATTGACCACTTCAAATATATATTTGACAAAAAGACAAACATTGAATAGGTAAAAGAATTTATTACCACATATAGGATATATAACAGAGGTGTTCATCCATGCATACATTCATTATTATATGTACAAATCAGAATAGGACTTTATCTGTACAAAGTTAGTCTTCGTTCAATACATTAAAGCTATTTACATATATATACACAACATATTAAACTCCAAAGTAGATCCCTTTTACAAACAAACTGTATAATCATATTTGGACAAATTGCAGGAGCAGTATTTTAAAACATTGATACTTCGATAACAAAACCTGGTCCCAAAAATTTACATTTATTTCAATCAAAGCAGAAATAGTTGACATGAAGAAAGAAAATCAGAATCGGTAGGAGAGTTAAAGCAGAAATAGTCAATATGGAAACTGGGCTTTAGGTTCAATAGCAGAAAACAGAAAAATGGATTTCAAAGTCAAACATTTGATACAAAAGAAGCTGTACCTGAAATCATTATTTTCAATATAACTTTAGAAGATCATTTCAAAGTAAAAGACAAAAGACATCAACAGTAAAAGAAAAGAAGTTGCCATTTAAAACGTAACGTGGACCAATAGAATAAAACCGTAAATGAATTATTGACAATTTAGAAACAGCAGCTAGCCGTTTTTATTTTTTTTTAATTATTTTTATTAGGTTCAAATTCAAACCAACAGGAGATAAAGTTGTGCATGTCTTTAAATGATTTTAAACTTACATAACTGTAAATGCTGAGGTATAAGTTTAATAAAATTCCATTACAAGGACTGATTATTGTTAAAGAATGGATAACACGTGGCAACAAGGGTAAACAAAACTGTGATTATAGAAAATAGTACCACAGTATGAATTGCTTCACTGAAGATAATTTAAAAACGGAGCTCCCAATTGTGAATATAAAAATAAAATTATGCATTGTTATGTACATTAAGTTATGATTGTATCAAACACTTATCACACGCTATCTGAATAGATAATTAATTTCTTATTATTAGTATTGATAAACTGTGAATCTAAATATATCATTTTGGAAATTCTGTATATCTTCTGGTATATACAGATATAACATTTGTGAAATGAATGTTAAGTGTATCGGTCAGATAGAAAGAGTACATTATTGTTTTATTTAATAAATAAGATTTTAAATATAAAGAATCGGACATATTGACTTAAAATTAATTTATATTCTAAAACATTGTGAAATATTCATAAGCTAAACACATCCTGGGAAAAATGTCACTTGAGATATCTGAAATAAAAAGAATACCAAAATTAAAAGATGCACAGAACAATTAACCAATATATTAAAATTCCTGTTTCAGTATTTAACATAATCATCTTGTAAAGTTTAACTAAAATCTTTTTACGATGGAACGTATTTGTTGAGGGCTCTTAATAAATTTTTACAAGATGATACATACAGCTTAGTGCACAGAGATTGACCGTGTCATATTAGGTACTTCACGGCACAAGAAAAGTCCACAATCAGGTGAAAGCATACTTTTCCCAGATTTCCAACATTTTTCTATAATTTTTGGAACCTACTTTAAAATTCTCCTTTATGTGATAAAATCTTTCGTTACATGTTGTTTTTCTTATATTTTATCAAAATGGCTGTCCACTTTCCTGTGTGTCTGTTGTACTTTGTTGGTTTCAGATGGGTGATCAGTATCTTCTTTATGACCCTCTTTTGTTTGTTTGATTGGTGTTTAACGTCGTACTCAAGGGTATTTCACTTATATGATGACGGACACAAATACAGGAC
>JARFOD010097906.1:0-16891 GCA_031763545.1 Mopalia muscosa
TTACGATCGACCGAGGAAGCCGAGGGAGTATTCTGCAGGGCCATGGCCCACCCGCTCCCTCACGGGGCAGCTGGCAAAGGAAGAAACAAGTCTAACAAGATGTGGACACACCTAAAGGGTTAGGGACAGGATTGGTTTTTCTCGCTGTTACTCACGTCATCTACAGGCAGTCAACCAACCTGTTATCTTTAACCTCACATGGGGCCTCTTGAGGCACACTTAAAAAAGTCTTTAATTTACAATTAAGCTTTAATACAGCCCAGGGGCCACTTTCACAAAATGTCGTATGACAAATAAATATCACACAATACAATCACGTCATGTTAAACTATAGCGTAATATATCGTACATTATTTTATTAGCGTACGACATTTTGTGAAAATGACCCCAGACTGTTGCTATTTTTCTATCATATTAAACTACCCTGTTCAACAGGGGATGTAATTAACTACCACCAGGAATGTTACACTTATTATAAAGCACACCATTTAGAGGCTTAGTTTTTAATTGAATCGACAAAAACAAATATTTACTTTTACTTGGACAAAGCGCATGAATTAAATAGAATTACTCAGGCTTTTGATTGCTGACATTGAATTCTAAAGTAATCAAAGTTAACACTGAGATTGATTAGAGTACAATGGCCTGATTTACCAGGTGTTACAGTGACCTAGATATCCCAAGACTAAACTTATCACATACACCAATACACTTACAACAGCTATTGATCTGAAAGAGTTTATCTAGGGACAGGAAGCCACGTACATATCTAAAAATCCACCAATTCACAAAATGCACAATCAAACTATATGATCAAATTGGTTATAAAAATAAGAATAAACCCTAGTGTTTTTGTTAAAGACAAATATCGCCTTTGGAATTCATGAATTTATCAATAGTTCATAAACACCACTCTAAAATATAAACAGCCACACTATAAAGGCAACCAGAAATGGTAGACATTGGAAAGTCTTTGTTACTCCAGTGCTAAATCATGTACTGGCATGTTGAGACAGAGATTAAACCTATTAGTAAACTTACATTTACATTTATTTTGAGTGATTTTTCACCCATCTCAGTGACCTTGACATCTGGAGCCTCATTTTCATTCTGATTTTGACTTTGAACCATTTTCTCGTTGGCAAGTGCTTCTCTCTCCAACTGACAAAGTTCAAGTTCAAGATTACCTTCTGTGGGAAATAGAGCTTCCTGTAAATAAACAATAACCACTTTAGTCAATTAAGCTGTGAAACAAAGTATCATCCAACATATAAAATATTCCAATTATTATTTACAAATAACAATACAGCTATATATTATTGTGCCTTAATAGACTATTTTTTGTTTGTTTTGTTGGATTGTTACATCGTACTCAAGGGTATTTCATTTATATGACGACGGACAGAAATACAGAACACCACAAACAAATCTGCTTCCTGTTACCCTTTAGCTCTGCGAACACCAGGGCAACAGAAAGCAACCTCTTTTCTCGCCTCTTACGATCACAAGGAAGCCGAGGGAGCATTCTGCAGGGCCATGGCCCTCCCGCTCCCTCACAGGGCTTAATAGAGTAAGGTGACTACTCCAAAGAAGGACGAAAAATTCATATAGACTAAATATTTCGGTTTTACTCCTGATGATGGTTTGATAATAAACCGAAATATGGAGTCAATATGAATTTTCCGTCCTTCTTTGGAGTATTCACCTTACTCTATTATGTTAAGCTTGTCTGTGGTAATTCTAATATTATTGTGCCTTCCCTTCCTGGTTTCAACTTTGAAATGTAATTGACGCATTAAACAATAATTGTATTGCTGTAGACAAAGAAATAACCCCAAAGTATATATAGTATGTAACATTTGCCCTTCTTTCATTCCCTATACTGTAACAATATTACAACAAAATAGCCGTCAAGGATTCATTTGTTTGATTGATTAGATTTAATGAGGTTATTTCACTTATACATGCTGGCTGGTGTGCCAGTGACATGAATGAAGCAAACATCCCTGGACTGGCTGGACACCACTGGCAATAAAAACAAGACCGGGCAAATATACTACAGCACATTATAAAATGGCAAAACAAGCAGATCAGCTTCATGTGTAAAGTGACATGAATGAATGAGCCATGATCACAAGGGCAACAGGTATATGTAGCTCCCTCCTAAAACCTGCTGAACTGAACTATAAAGATGCTAAAATTTCCCCAAGACAAGACAATCTAATGATAGCCATGATTATTTACACCACACGACCCTGAAATTCAGACTCATTCCAGACCAGTGTTAACAATAAAACACCATGGCTGCCGATTTAAAAAAACAAAACATTTACTCTAACCCCACAAGAGATTTTGCAACACATGTGCATGAAGTTTACTAAAATTTTACAATAAATAAAGCTCTACAAAACACAATTCTTTTCCTAATAGCTATAACCATGATCCCATAAACCTGAAATGTGAATATGTTTAAGAGATTTCCATGGCACATATATGTGAAGTTGATCAAGTATAAATTGAACCAATGGAGTGAGATGGAATACAATGACCTACAGATGTAGGAACACAACACTTGTTCATGTACACTTGTTCATGAACGCAGATTCATTTAAAACAAGGTCTCAGTAGGTATGAATTGAAATTGAACATACACTTTCAGTTTTGAATACCATTAAGTCAGATGTTGAATAAAAACAAACAGTCATCACCTTAATTTGATAACATTTGTAACATGTGTTGAGACAGAATGTAAGCCGACATGTACATATGTGCAGATCGCGAATAAAAACAGTCTGAACATAACAGTCCTATCCTACCATCAGTCAAATGAATTAACTTTTCAAATTGAACTCCTGTAACCTACCGGTAGAAATTCAGTTTGAATTATTGATTGTTTGTTTGTTGGAGTTTTACATCAGACAGTGACACGCAATGGTATTTCATTTAAATATATATATTAGAAAAGGTGGAAACCCTGAAAAAAGTTACAAATGTAGCCATCCCAGTGATTGCCATAACACTCAGTGGGACTTCCTCATACATCACAGATACATGTATGCAAACACCTTGGCAAACACCTTGGCAAACGATTTCATGTGTTTTAAATTGAATTGCTAGAAGCCGAAGGATTGACTGATTAGTGTTTTTAGTGAACATGTTTTTATCTATTAAATGTGAAGAGTTTGTTGGAATATTCTGATGTTTAGTGAAGACAAAATGATGTGTGTATTGCTATTCCTTGGTCATACAGCTCTTATTCTAGAAGATGATAGAGTATGAGAGACATCATCATGTAGCCTATTGACTTATAGCAACAACACACATCAGGCTTTATTTATTCAAATCAGTAAGGTGTCAAGTAAACGGAACTGTGTTATATATTCAACAAATATGTACATGTACATGTACAGTTTGTACATGTATTGCGACATGAATACTTATTATTGAACAGAGTTACTTATCTAGGTTATTTCGGTTTCCATACCACAATCCCATTATGAACTAATGCATTCTATTGAACTTGTCTTATTGGAGAAAATGACTGGAGATCATGTAAGAATCAGAAGATTGAGGATTGAGGATGTGATCATGTGACTACAAATGCCGCGGGTATGAGGTAAACAAGTTTGACCTATATGCAGTGAACAGGAAAGAGGTGTATTTCGTTGGGCAAACCTTAGGCCATCCATTAAATTAGACTTTGGTTTTTCCAATCACTTAACTGATCATCAGTTAGGTCAGTAACTGTAAGATTGATAACACACTAAGAATGCATTTCGGCAACTCGATGTTAATTAATCTGTCTTGGTATAAGCATGATACATGTAAGAAATATGCAGAAAACTGTGAAAAAAACAATACCTTCAAACTAACAATTCCTTAAATTGAGCCTAGGTAAATCTTGTGGCTAAAGCACTTATTTCCAAACAACGATTTTTCCTGTGCAGACTAGATCTCTTCACCGCTCTCATTGAACACCATGTTAGTTGACTCACTGAGTATCACATGTGTTTGGTCTTTAAACCATGTGGGTCAAGTTGACTGGGGATCTACAGTGGGGGCATCACATGGCTAAAGGCTTCTCTATTTGCTAAGACATCAAATATATTAGTGTTTCATGTAGCAAACTAGTGATACGTTAATTATGGAGACTCTAATGTCTATCAGATTAAATAGTACAAGGTGATTGAGATGCTTGAGAAATGTACATGTCTTTAAAATGAACCCAGAATTAACATACATGTAAGTCTACACAGCCTCAAACTAGATTGCTTGGAACTCACTGATTGGCTGAAAATTTCATTTCTTTGTCACCAGCTTCTGAGCTGTAAGTGACGCAACTTCATACACTTAAAATTTTTGGAAAATTTTATGATGCAACCCATACATGTTTAAAGCTTATATGTATTTCAGGCACTGTGACACACATCTTTCAGATTGTGTCCTAATGGAAAGTAAAACACCAGTATCATAATAAAACATGATAAATGTATATCTTGTAAAGTTCGACAAATTTACAACTTCATTAAATAATCAAAATGTTACAGAATTTAATTTATAACATCTAAAAAATGTATGGATCTGTTGATGGTGAAAGGGCAGTTTGTTTGGAGATCAGCAATGCTCTCTTTACTAAGCACGGGAGGAAGATTATCTTTCTTGTTGTAGAATATTGTATGATTGTGTTAATGCTGTCATAGATTGCACAGTTCTCCTAACCATAGCTAACACATAATCATAACCCAGTAATCATCAAGACATTAAAGTTGTTAACAGGTCTTACCGTCTCTCGCATTTGAGAGGTGAATTGAAAAAAAAAACCACCACCAATTTAGCAGGGCCTTATCCAGGCCAGAAGATAGTTCAGGCACTTTTCAAGCAAAGAAATAGGTCAGGGCAGAGAGGATGTGCTGATGAAAGTGCTGATCATTGTGAAAATATACACTGAACAGTTTTTTTCACATTTGAGAATTGTTTCATACATTGTGCAATTGCAGCTAAATATGCCGCATTTTTTTTTTATAGAAATTGAGGAAAGGGGCATGATACATGTATATAACTTTGGAAAAGAAAGAATCTGAGGAGGGTTAAGGGTTTATCAAGGCTCCAAAACTGGCTGCTTACAAACCCCTTTTAATGTAGATTAGGATGCATCAGGCCTTGTTTAATTGTGCTGTAAATCATTGCAGACTAAGCCAGACTAATATGTGGTAGTCATATATGAGAATTAAACCCGGATTAAAGAAACTGCATACATGTATCACCCCTGGGAAAAATGTAAAATTTCTACCAACCACTAATTTCAGGTTAAAAATTTATCACCAGATTCTATATACGACGAATGTGGTTAGAAAAAACTGTTAAACATCATGTACAATAGGTTTAACTTTTATTCTATAATAAATGCAGTGGGTTTTATAAAAAAATCAAAATAATTTTAATTTTATTTTTTTTAATTTCTCACCAGATGTGGTCACATGATTTACCAGGGCTGGGGTGCTGCATATATTATTATACAGTACACATTGGCGGTAACTATCTTATGGAAATCTATTAAATGTACACCAGGCCATTCATAAAGAATAAAGAGTGAAACAATTAGTTATATTTGCAGTTTCAACACTGAGGTAATCTCTACAGGTTGTTTTTTTTAAAGGTGGAGCTATAGAAAGAGTAATAAAAATTGTACAAAAAGGACAAAGATAAAATACATTCTCCATTCATTAGTTTTTAACAATTCATAAAAAAGCTACATTATAGTCATTCTGACAAAGAGAATGAGTGTATGTAAGGCCATCCCAAAATATATTTGTTTCACATAACAAGAATATAAAAAGTGGGTAGGTAGACAGGCTTTATCTTTTTTTATTTTGTTTTAAACTAGTAACATAAGAAACACTTTTGAATAATTGAATAAAAAATTTATCGATGTACTTTTAGTTTTGGACATTGTTGAAAGCTACTTCACTAATTTAATGGCAATGTATTCAATTTTCTTTGAAAAACGTTAAAAAAAAATTGCCATGAATTTTTGGGTAGGTAAGGTTACAAGAAACAAATAAATTATTATGGATCGCCTAATGCGTATCACCAGAAATTCACCAATGAATTAAAACTAGATCAGAATTTAGTCAACTGGAACAGTGTACTCAGGAATAGGTTTTCATTGAACAGTTAGACCCTATTAGCTAATTACACAATCTCTGCTTGATTTCAATCAGATGACATTGTGTTTTTGTAAGAATGAGTTAATCATACAAACAAGAAAAAGACTCCATGTAACTTTAAATGAAGTAAAAATATAACAGTTCGAATGCTAGTATTTTTCAAAATGTTTTTTTTTTTTTTTCATTAGGGTTTTAGGCCATACTAAGGTTATACACTCAACTAATGGGTCAAAGCAAAACTAAACCATAACACAAATTTGGCATAATAAGATATGTGCACCTGTTGACCAGCATAAAGTCAGAGGATGGATCGAGGCGAGTAACAAGTACGTACACGTATTGGCACAGCAATGTTTTAGCAAAAACTTGACAGATTCTTTACACATTTGTTACAATTAGGTCCTTAGGTAGAAGGGTTATAAACATGGGCTTCTCTCTACGGGCAGAAATCATTTTTTGTTAAAGCATAAAGTTGTTTAGGCAATTTTATCTTTTCAATATGATTCTTATTAATTACTATTTTTTTTTTTTACAATTTATGAATTACCAAGTATGGCAGTGGAGGATATCATTGATTGTTTGCTGTGCAGCAAGTGGATTGGAGTGGCATGCTGTACAGTTCTTCAGAACATTGACCAATTAGAAGGCTCATAGCAGTCAGCTGACTGCTGTCCTGTGACATGGAAGAGGCAACAGATAATTGTCAACTACATAAGAAGAGGAATTGACTATGTTACTTTGTCAGTCACAGGTCTGGGTCGACTACAAGTAGTGCATATTTACAGGAAATCTACAACAGGGCAGAAAAAGCTTCCCAACTGCCAACAGAAAGTCAGCACAAGGGCATAACAAACTCACTCATCTGCCAACAGGAAAACAGCACAAGGCCACAGGAAGCTTACTCTACCTGTTGGCAGGAAGTCAGCCAGAGGAAGCTTCCTCTACCTGTGGACAGGAAGTCAGCCACAGGAAGCTCCCCAAACAGCGGACAGGCAAACAGCACTAGGGCATAGGAAACCATCTGTGGACAGGAAAACAGCACTAGACGATAGCAACTCCCTCCGCCTGCCAATAGGAAGTCAGCACCAGACCACAGCAACTCCTTCCCCCAGCCAACAGGAAGTCAGCACCCAGCCACAGGAACTCCCTTCCCCGGCCAACAGGAAGTCAGCACCCAGCCACAGGAACTCCCTTCCCCAGCCAACAGGAGGTCAGCACCCAGCCATAGGAACTCCCTTCCCCAGCCAACAGGAAGTCAGCACCAGGCCACAGGAATTCCCTCAACCTGCCAACAGTAAGTCAGCACCAGGCCACAGGAACTCCCTTCCCCAGCCAGCAGGAGGTCAGCACCCAGCCACAGGAACTCCCTTCTCCAGCCAACAGGAGGTCAGCACCCAGCCACAGGAACTCCCTTCCCCAGCCAACAGGAAGTCAGCACCCAGCCAAAGGCACTCCCTCAACCTGCCAACAGGAAGTCAGCACCCAGCCACAGGAACTCCCTTCCACAGCCAACAGGAAGTCAGCACCAGGCCACAGGAACTCCCTCCCTGAGCCAACAGGAAGTCAGCACCAGGCCACAGGAACTCCCTCAACCTGCCAACAGGAAGTCAGCACCCAGCCACAGGAACTCCCTTCCCCAGCCAACAGGAAGTCAGCACCAGGCCACAGGAACTCCCTCCCCCAGCCAACAGGAAGTCCGCACCAGGCCACAGGAACTCCCTCAACCTGCCAACAGTAAGTCAGCACCCAGCCACAGGCACTCCCTCAACCAGCCAACAGAAAGTCAGCACCCAGCCACAGGAACTTCCTTCTCCTACCAAAAGGAAGTCAGCACCGGGCCACAGGAACTCCCTTCCCATGTCAACAGGAAGTCAACACCAGGCCACAGAAACTCCCTCCCCCTGCCAACTGGAAGTCAGCACCCAACCACTGGTGCCTTCCTCCAATTACTAACAGGAAAGTTAGTAGGCAACAACAAAATACATTACAAGTTTAACCAATACTCATGTTGTACCAGAGAACATAAACTTACCTTTGGCCATTGCAGAAATCTGAGCACAAGACTTGTCAGTACCAAATAGAGAGTATGGACCTGACAGGAGAGTAACTGGAGAGAGTTGGTCACCTCGTTTAACAACATTTTGTGGATTACCCAAGTAAGAGAGGTAAAAATGTCAGGACCTGTTTAGCTATTACACTGTTGAAGGTACCGTAATGTACTCGGACACCAAGTAGATACCTTTGCTGAGTCAACCTAATTCTCACAGAGCAAACAGATTATGTCTAATGCATCATTTGATACTGCCATGAAATATAAAGAAAATCAATGTACCTGAAACGGCTGAAATCTGACAAACCTTACCAAAGTTCAGGTATGACAGGTGTTCTGCTTATTAAACTATAATCATTATGTACATGCAATAAGTAATTAATCAGGTATACCCTTCTAGCGGCTGTACATGAAATAACACATACACTGGTAGCATGAGCTAGAAACTGAAATCCAATAACTGTCCAAGGCACATAATCAATACATGCTATTGGTCCATCCAGTAAACAGAATGGTATAGAAAGCAGTCTCTCTGATCCAAATGAATCAATATACCAGACTCATCAACAACAAGAATGATAAGCTTCCTAAAAATCATAAATGGGCCAAAAATTTACTGTGTTGCTGCATCTTAAAATAGTTACAATTCAATATTAAAAGTTCTTTATAGATACAAGATTATTGCAAAGGAGTCTGATATTTCAGTCAAAAGTATGCATCAGTCTTCAATATGACAAATTAGTCACATGCATTGCAATATAGAGAATGCATGTACAGTACTGGTCAACCAGCAGAATAATTCTACAACAAGGGTACCGTAACACCTGACTTGCAGAGCAATTCTCATCCAGTTTCAACAAACCATTCATCTAACACTGTCAAAAGAAATGTAACTACTTCCAATTCTAAAATAACAACGTTGACGGGACTGGTACATGTAATCGCATGAAATCAAACTGAGCCCCAGGTATTTGCTGTTCTCACTCACTCGTAACAATATCTTTTACGCTACCTACACACACGTTATTAAGTAAACCAAGCTGAATGTCCTAGACATGATGCGTGTGTATACATTACAAGCTTACATTTACATGCATAAGATTTAGCCAAATGAGATAGGTTGTGTTTTCTACTGGTGTAAAAATAACTGTTTGTGGAGCTCTGGCCTGTGAACAGTGTAGCTAGTAAACAAGCCAGGAAGTAGGTGAGGATAGCACAGGCTGACCCAGCACAGGTAGGTAAACAGGTCAACCAACATCACTGCCAGGTATTTCCTGGGTGTTTGTCTGTGTGATTGGTGTTTTGAGCCAAGCTGAAATAATAACCAGCACACTAGTAATAAGCTGTAACTACCTGCAGTGTAATAAAAAACAACCAGAGCTGAGAAAACCTTGTCACAAGTTTATTACTTAGAAGTCTACTTCAAACTTTCATAGTTACCCAGATTATATTTTCAGTAAATTTCCAGAGCACATGAAGTTTCATGAATTATGCAGAAATTGTATTTTTATTTAGCTTTGTTTGTTTCATTTGAGTTTAGCGTCGTACTCAAGGGTATTTCAATTTTGTGGCAATGGATAGTCCACTTCACCCTTTGCTTGCCTAATTACAGTAGAACAACTGAGAGGGTGTGCTCCAAGCGGCATCAGATTTTGGGACAATATGTCCAAACAGTAAATAGTCGCACTAACATAAGTAGGGCTGTACTGATTCAACTTTTTTTCGATTCAGTTTGATTCTGGATTATTTTTTTTCAATTCTTAATTTTTCTGATACAAAGTTTTGTTTGTTTGATGGATTGGGCTTAACATCGTACTCAAGGGTATTTCACTTATATGACAATGGATTGTCCACACACTGCACCTAGCCTCATTACGGTGGAAAACCGAGAGGAACCTCCTAAAAACCACCCCTGCGATTGCTGGAGCCACATACCTGATGGTCGACAGGTGGACTCGATCCCATGAACGGTACATCAAAGCATGTTCAGTTTAGTAAGCGTGCAAGTTACCACTAATCCACGGCGCCGGCATGATACAAAGTAAGAAGAGATATAGATATACAACTAGTGCTGAAACGGGTACTGATTTTTGTAACCGAGTACCCGTTTTGTAATATTCGAATAGGCCTACTATTCGAGTACTCATTATGTATATGACACTTGGTTGGTCATATACATGTACGGTCATGCAGCCTAATATTTGTGTACAAATAGTACAGAACACTTTAATTCAGTAAAAAAAATACCTGCTGTTTATTAGTCCTATATGTACTTCTATGGTGTCATTTGACGTACGTATTATGATAAATTTATTTTGCTTTGCTGGCCTTTTCAATTCCAACGAAGTCAGCAATCGCGTACATAAGTCTTTAAACAACCACCATGCGTCCAACTGAGAATCACGTGACTGCACTGTTTGGGGATCGTCTTCAAATTCCACAGCTGACCCTAATAACCCGTTTGTGCTATTTTATTGTTAGTCTCATACCAATGTCCTTTTTGTTATGTTGCATTACTGGCTAAATAAAGATACAATTGCTGCAAAACATAAGCAACTTTTAATTCTCAAATATACCCTAAACCCAGTTTTTGTGTTTATTCCTGGAAGATTATGAACAACGCATGTAGGCCTACTGCCGTATTTATTTTTGAGAGACAGAACTTTATGATAACAACGTATATACTGGACTAGCAAGGCTTTTTTTTTCAATGTGTTTATTGGACAGTCGTAGTTTACTCTCATGTCTAGAAAACATATCTGTCTAACATAAATCTGTCTATGAATTGTCTCCGTGACTTCATCCTCATGCGGACTGACCCTAAAGCCATTGTGTCTCACTCAGCCAGCTGTTTGCGCATCCCGTATGCGGTTGAATGAAAACATTTTCTGCTAGCAGATTATAGTATTTTGGTTTTGAATAATAATTTTATCTTATATTAAAGGGAATATTTTGTACCGCTAAGTTTTTTCAGCTGTGGCGACGGTCGGCGAGGCAAGACTGCATGGCGCAAGACATATGTGTATATTATTTCGGTTCTTTAAGAAAACGATGGCGTGATCGACTAAAAAATAATTTACAGCCTAAGAAGGAACTGTTTTTATCTAGCGATTTTACTATTCGAATACCTTCAAGTTTGTAACCGTTCACGGGTACCCGATTAACCGTTTCAGCACTAATGATCAGCCTGATAAACAGTTAATGACAAGCTTTGCAACAATAGAGCTGTTTATGTATATGTTTCTTTTGTAATATAAACAGAACAAGAAAGTGAAAGCTAAAATATTTCTTAGAAATAAGACATTGACAAGTCATTGACCTATCTAACATATCTTTCAGCCAATACCAACATGATAAAAAGCCACTTGTTCACAATCAACCAATCAGATTTATGATTCCTTGCTGACCTATAAATATTTGTCCATTTCGCTTGCAGCATTTGTATGAATTGTGAAGATTTAAATAAAGCACTGGTTATAACTATCTATAGTTCTAATGTTAACTATAATGTCTATTTAAGATCAATAAACAATTATAAATTTATAGTGATTCAAACATTTCCTGAAACCTGAATGCATAGACCATCTATTTGACTGGTGCTGGTTGGCAAGCATTTTGTCATTAGCATATAAGATATCTGATTAGTTGATTTTTTATGTCAATTTTGATCTACCTAAGTTATTTGCCTATATGTATAAGTGAATGCAAGCCCACTTTTATTTCTTTACCTTTAAAGGGAACACCTGTTAAGTTTTTAAGACATGTTTAGTCAGACGAAAATAAGTTTTTATTAATGCTTCTGGACATTTAAAGAAAACATAGTAAAGGTATTTTCTGAGGCGCTATTGGGAGCAAAACTGAATATTGGACGAGCCAATCAAATTAAAGCTGTTCTCCCTGATGCCGAAGCTATTGCAGTATTGAAGCCTTAAACAGGATTTCTTGAAATATACTGACTTGATAACTTTTAATTCTGAGCTTTTGACAATAACAGGAAACTTGTGTTCTAGTTTTATTTATTTCGCTTTTGTTCTGTCTTTTTTTGATAATGGATTTATATTCCTTTAAACATGCCATTTCTCTTGTATTTAGGGGTCTGGTGTGATAAAAGCGGGATTCGCAGGTGACCAGGTTCCAAAATATCATTTTCCAAATTTGTAAGTACTGTGATATTTAAAATAATGGCTAAAAAGATGCCTCCGCTGAAATAGGCACCAAAGCTAAGGACAGCATCTGTTTTGAAGTATATTCAGGCTCTGGGGTGTCGATAAATAGAAGATTATTTAGCACTTCACATTCTATGTGTAGAGTTATGTGACTATATTTTTAGAAGTAAATTAATCTATTTATTTTGGTTTGGCAAGCTACTGTCATAAACCCTGAGTACAGAATTCTATGTTGAAGAATACTAGTCTTTTGGATTTAAAAATGTTTCCATGATGGGCAATGTAGGCTGATCAAAGATCAACAGGAAATTTGATTTAGGATGAAAACTTGTAAAGTATTTTGGAAAGAGCAACATTTTTTTGTACATTTTAAAACCAAACCAGGCTTTCAAAAAATTAAAATCTTACATGTTCTTTTTAAGACATGTCTTATTTTACTCTGCAACCGCACACCAACCAGTAAGGGACTGAAAAAAAATTATTTTGTAGAATGTTACATTAATACAGGCAAGCCAAAGAAGCTTAAGTTTATCTCTTGTTAACCTGATTATTAAAAACTGTTTAATTTAGTTCAAATTTAAAATGAGATTCAGAAAATTGATTTCAAATTTGTTGAGTAATAAAGTAATTATATTGCTACAAATACATTTATGTATATTTACTTGTATAACTGTTTTTGTCAAGGGTATTTGCATATTGTTTTCTGTTCTCTTAGTATCGGACGACCCAAACATGTCCGTGTCATGGCTGGGGCCCTGGAAGGGGATATATTCCTGGGACCAAAGGCAGAGGTAAATATACATGTATATATATAACACAGAATATATGCTTGAGAAGTTTTTCTGCTCAATCATCAGATAATTAAAATTTATATCATATCTATTTACTTGGGCTCTTACTAATCCTACTTCGATGTACCGTTTACAGGGAGTCACACGATGTGGCTTCAGCAGTCATGGGGGTGGTTTTTACAATGTTTCCTCTCAGTTGTCCACCTTAATTAGGCAAGGAACAGTGTGAAAGTGATAATCTGTTGTCATATAAGTGAAATACACTTGACCAGGGTGCGGAATACACGGCGGCAATGACCGCAAATGCCGTGATGCCCTGTGAAATCTTCAGCTATCAAAGGCAACATTTTGCTGTGCCCTTTTCCTCAAGGGCTCTCCTATATGATTACTCATTAATGTATTATAAAAAAAGTAAACATATTTTCACTTTTTGTGAATTGAAAGGGGAATTGTTTACTTAAATTCATAGTTAAGACCGTTTAATCATCTCTACAAGCGTTGATATCTTGTACATGTAGTCAGATCATGGCATGCATGGAAGTTTATCATGTAAGAGTTGTCTCCCGCAAGGAACTATCCCATTCTTATGGAGAGGGGTGTTTTGCCAGCACAGTTCTTATCATGATTAATAATAGCAGATTTTGTTAAAATATATCGAATTCATGAATAAATTCTGATAAAGCTTGACGTTGTTTAATGTATAACACCATTGGTAAGCAACTTTATACTTGCATTGATTTTTAAAAAATCGGAAAGGTATCGTTTTGGAAGACCTAATTATAAATTCAAGATGGCGGATATCTGAGATATTGAAAGTGACGTTTCTCCGCTATCCCTAAATTAGAAGGAATGATGTTAGGAATAAAATTTATTTTTTGAATGGTGTATCGATAACATAAACCTCCAAACAACCCATCAAACAAGCCACCAAGATGCTTGTAAATATGCCTAGCAGCTTAATTTTTGTCAAATCGCCACTTCTGCTATTTATTTCTCAAAACTCCTCAACTGATCAATAAAATGACAACTTCAACGAAATATGAAACAGCTTTATAGTCAACAAAGTAAATACTACATTTAATTGACGCTAATTAGATCTAGCTTCTAGCTACAATGTGCAGTGCAGTTTAGGCTGCATGTGAAATATAGCTGTAACTTGCAGATCAAATCATTTACATGCATCATGTATGTGCAATGATGTTGATAAAATAATCCAGACATAACTCAAAACTAAATTGGTAATATTGTCAATAAACCTTTTATTTTGTTATTTGATTAATTTTAAAGTTCAAAATACTATAGCAAAGCTTACCTAAAGTACATGTATAAAATAGACCCCTACCAACGACCAAAAGGAGAGTTAGGTGCACGATTGGCTTTTCTCATAACTTCTCGCATTCCTTGATATGTACAGGCAGTCAGCCAACATGTTAATCTGCATCATTTCGGCAATGTTTTAAATTATAACAGATCTTCACAAAGATTATTAATTGGGACACACATTACCTGTATTGAAGTCTTTGGTTGATGGACCAGGTGATTGGAAAACATGATATCGTAATAATCGCTGACAAGCATCCTTCACAGATTTGAAAGGGGTTTTAGAATCTGGATTCAATCCTTTATCTTGATCCCTTGTTAGCTGTTGATGTAGCCTGAAAAGATAAGTTATTCCTTAAATCTTTAAAGCGATAAGATTAAGTAAAAAAAATTCTTGGATTTGTGTATCATGTCATTTTAAAGGGTATTTCAATGATACGATAAGGTTATTCAGAAAAATATTCGTGTTTACTTTAAGGAGTAAAAAAAATGGGTCAGTAGGCTTTTTTTTGGGGTAATAAGACAATTGAACCTCTATATACATTAAAATCAAAAAGGTTTCTTCTGTATCAGTTAAAAAAGTTTTATTTATCTTCTGTAACTGTATTATACTGCATTTATATGTTTTGTATTAAATCAGTTGCTTAAACCTAGCTTATGTCGCAATTACGTCGAGTGAGAACTAGTTCGGATCAGTTCCAATGGACCAGTTGACGATGGACGGCAACTAATCAGTCGTAGCTATGAATGTGACGTAAGCGCATCTGCATTTCTTCTGCGTCTATCAGCAACTAGTTGCAGTCCAGTTCCAGATAGTCGCGCATGTTCTACTTTTTACGTCCAGTTGCAACTGATCGTGAGCAATCGCAAGTGGCATAAGCGCTCTAACGACTGTGATCAACTAGTTTCAGTAAGTTGTGTCTAGTCTTTGATGTGCGGGTGTTTTGTGACATAAGCGCTTAGCTGTCATCAGTCGCCGTCAGTTCTAACGCATCGCAGTGTGACATAAGCAGGGCTTTAAGGTGATTTTTAAGAGTTTAAAAACACGTGGCTGATTGAATGGCTGCATTCCTTGTGTGTTTCGCCACATGCCTGCCGTCTTTTTGTGTGCTTGGCTTGTACTGTTTCAGAATTTCTTTTGAATACCTTTCTTTAGCTCAAAGATCTCCTAATGTCATTTTCTTATAATTATTATAAAATGGGTGATAGTTGTAAGTTGTTGAGAACTTGAGAACTCAATGCTAACTGTTGTTGTTTGCCTTTGATAGAGCTATACTGAGTATGTGGCCGAACTACTGCTGTAGTCATTTGCAATATGAAAAGAAAACCTTCAGAAATGCAGACATGATTCACCATTGCTCAAAAAAGTAGGGAATACGGGAATGACATTGCCGGGAAATCTCTCGCGGGAAATTTCGAGACAGAGAGAAAAATGTTTTCTTTATCATTGAAAGTTTAAAACGAGGATGAGTTTCAAAGATTTTGCTATAAAACCAGATCTCCGTTGTCTACGGAACTAAACCTTTATAATTATATGCCTGATAGCGGCCTGCTACAACTGTTCGGTATATAGCCATAGCCAAGTTCCGTGTGTCACAGGGTGTGACGCGCGGTTGAAGTTCATTGAGCATATGGACAGTATTTAAGCAAGTTTTAGATCTTTATGTTTTCGTACAATACGACAAACAAAAGGACAAGAGAAAATGGAATTTTAGTGGCAAACGTGAACAGTCAAGCAAGTACAGACTTGTGAATCAATGCTGATAAACTTTCTGATTTCGACTCACAGGACACACAAAATGGCAACTTCCACAAATGAAGTTCTCCTATCCGAGTTTGCGTCTTAATCTTCTTTTGCTGAGTGAATAAATTTCTGTTTTAATCTTGCCTGCAGCCATATTGGACATGACATGGTTTTTTAAAATTTTAAGGGAAAAACTATTTCAGTTTGCTGGATCAAGCGCCATGTGTATGTGTGCGTTCAAGTGGGCTGAAAACTTTCACTGGCGAATTCGCTGTTAATCAGATCGCCGCAATCTGAAAACCCTAAAGAATTATATGTACCCGGTAGTAAGAATATAATTATACACAGGGCAAGAAAAAATGCAAAACTTCACGGCAATCGGCATCAAATATTAAAAAATTTCCGGCCACTCACCCTTGGAAAAAAGTTATATTTCTCAAGACCACTAATTTTTCACCCGATCCTACATAGTGGCTACTGATTGGAAACGGCGGTCAGCATGCGCGAGCTTGATCAGCTTGTCGATAATAGTGTACATGGGTAGAAAAAAAATTTCATTTCACAGGAAAGTATATTGTTTATATTCATGTAAACGCTCATACAGAGAATAGCAGAATGCTAAATCCATGTCAGTCGACCCGGTGACCTATATA
>JARFOD010097917.1:5324-16891 GCA_031763545.1 Mopalia muscosa
ACGTGAACGGGCACCTTGGTTGATACTGGCGGCTTCGTCCCTGGGACAGGAACTATAAATATAAACACAATAAACAGTTGATGACAGATGCTATTACAATAACATTCGCTCAGCCATCGATTTAAGCATTTCCCAATTACAAAAATTTTAATTGAACATTCGACTTCAGCACTTTTCCCCAAATAAATTAAAAATACAAATTTACAACAAAGCTATATATGTTAACCTTATTTTCAATATTGTTTCACTTATTGATGGAAATGAAAACTTACAACGTTCTGTTCATTTATACCTTGAGTCTTTCTGGTCAATGTACAGACTGTCCCAGTTTTTATGGGCATATAAACATGATTATAATAAACGTTTCTGGGCAATTAACATTTTCTTGGGTTCAAACAATTTTTCATGGTAAAGAGACTTTCCATTATTCTCGAATGGTACTGAACATGAACGTATAGACAATAATTGACGTGTGTCATGGTATATAATGGTGTCGTACCGGTCCAGGACTGCCCCAACAGATTTTCACCGAGACCATTCCGTACCATGTAGACCCAGTAATTCACGCGGTCACCAGGGCTCAGGTGTAAATGGGTATTATCGTATACCCATCGCCCGCCTGTAAGACAATCAGTATAGACTATTGACAAACATGGATTAATTGACTTATTTTTTCTCAACATCACACGTATATATTCGATGGCTGTAAGGGATGGTGAATGGATAGAAAGCAAGCTTCCTGTGGTAGTTTTGTTGTTTGTAAGCGAAGAATATAGAAGGAAAACCAACGATAAATATGTTATATATGATAAAATGTAACATTGTACTATAACAATATAACGTTGTACGACTATAAATCAAATATATCGCCCAGGAGGGCTTAATTGGTCTGTTCAACGGAAGTAAAACGAGTGGTTATTTAAGTGTCGTGTTAAAGGACAGTATCGTATTACTAACGAATATCAATTTTCAATTTACAAAGTTTATGAGTAGGTGTAAGACATTTTAAATGAAAATGGGAAACAAAAAATGAGCTTAAGTAAATAAATTCTACAGAACAGTTATGAAAATGGAGTTGTTATATGGCTTTCATATAACCGACTGAGTCAATTTGGTAGCTCAATTTAGTAACTCAAGTACCGGGTATGGTGGACTTTTCATGACACATCGTTTCTGTCCAACAATTTGAACTTTTGGATACTAAATTTTTTACCAAAATTTACGACGACATTTTTGTTCTCAAATCTGTTCTAACTTACCTGTTTTAGCTGTGATATCTACGTTTATTTGCCCAGCAGCCACGCCCACTAAGTCTTGATTGACACTGTAGTGGACAGCAACAAGACTAGCTCCAGGTCGATCTGTCATTGATGGAAAATCACATAAACCTTTTATTTATTTGTACATGCCGTTTTATTGCGTATACATCAACCTTTTAAAGCCATGGTCCATAACGTCCTGTGTCCAGAATATTTAACCAAATGTTAATTAGGCAAATAGTACGGGGTATAAAGGTTATTAGGGTCATGGAACTTGGAAATCGTAGTATCAGCTAGAGGGTGACCATATAGCACTTATAATGATGCCTGTTAAACGCCGGCTGTTAAGGTACTTGGGCATAGTAGATGACATTGTCAGGCTGTATTCAGAAATTCAATTGTAATGTTCATTTATATGGTAACGTGCTTTTCAAACTATCTTATCTACAGTCTCTCCAATGATAATCAATTCGTATTTAAAAATTTGTTCATTTTTAAACAGTGTCGACATAAAAAGAGCACTGACCATCGACGGATATCCTCAGACCGTATGGAGGTATGAGACTTGGAGTAGCTTGTATTCCTGCTCTGCACAGTGCCACACAGGACAACAACAACACAGCCAGTCGCAATATAGCCATCCTTCTGTGGGACTGTAACTAATATAAAGAGATGCTTTTCTCAATCGTGTCGTTGTGATAGTTGGTTAATCAAAAGTCACATAAATGCGGTCCGATCATTAAGACGGGTTTCAACCGGCAAAATTTCCGAAACTAGAATCTGTTCAAACTAAGAGAAACTTACAGTATTTTCGTTATTTTGGGATAAGAGAGTATTATCCTTAACTAATGAAATATCTCCGGGTTGATTAAACTGAGAAAATAATTAAACAAGTTATACTGAAGGCTCCATATAAACTGAAATAGGCCTACATAGTGAGAGTAAAGTCTTCTATAGTACTGTAGCTTTGTTGCAATGTCAGAACAATGACAACCTTATAAGAAGGGCAATGGAACTGTTCTACAGATTTTACCGTTTATGTTAAAGGTTAATAATTAGGGGTTTATGATTAGATACCCATGGGAAACAGAATGGTAAAATAAGCTTTGGCGGCCCTTGAATTTAAATAAAATAGAAATATTCGTTGTGCACAAGGTCAGGCAAAAGAGAATAGGTCTACACACTACATCGGTTCATATAACATAAACCCCTTTCCCACTGGGAGATTACTTGCTGTCATATAACATTATCAGTAGATGAGGAGAGAAATAAACGCACCAACCTATTGTATTCGATACGTCTTTTAAAAGGCTGACCGATATGTTCACGTAGGACAGGTATAGTTTACTGAAGTTAACAAGGGACATATACAGACCATTCGTGTCAGGATTTCGGTCATAGCAGGATGTTCTACCGGAACACGTTACCGCGGGTACGTTGTCTCCAACCAGATTGCAAACAGCTGATCAACAGGATATTCTGTATGAGCGATGACATGATTTTCTATTGTGACACATGTTGTTAACGGGAAATAACATGTATAATGTTCTCTTGTAAAAAAGATGAGTAACGTACCGGTACTACATATACACTGTAGGCTCACTGGTCAGCTTCATACTCGTTTTTACATGGGCGCTGTTTATATTACCCCCTCTACCCCCCCCCCCCCCTCCCGCCCCCTTCAATTCTAGATGAAGATTTCATTTTACATTTTCCTGTAAAAAACAATTGAACCACGCACTCAAAGAGTAGCAATTTGCGTATAACCACACGATCAAAGACGATCAGTTTGCATATAACAATAAACGATCTCAAAAGCAAGCAATTCGAATGTAACAATGCTCTCAAAAACGAGCAATCAACATATAACCAAGCTCTCAAAGGCGAGCAATCAACATACAAGCACACTCTCAAAGACGAGCAATTCGCATATAAGCCCTCTCTCAGACGTTAGTGCGTTTAATCATTTTCTGATCATATATAGCAACAAGCAATCTAAAAAAAGTGTGGTGGTTTAAATATATAATTTGCCTTAAATTTAAACGAAATGTATTTTTTCCGTAAAGAAAAATCAATAGGGAAATTTATCCGAGGTGATTAATATCATAGGACAAGGTCGCTGAAACACAAGATACCATTTTGAGGGACGCCCATGCATTCACTAACCCCATTCACTTCCGAAAGTTAAAATTACTTCATGATCTATTTTCTACACTTCTCAGTTATAGTCATATTATAAGGTTACCGTAGATGACTTTAATTCCACTTAATGGACATTCCAGTCTATATGAAACCTTCATTATTATATCCTCAGTCTAATTTACCCGAAAGTATATTTTAAGATAACACTTATCGCTTTGAGTTCTTTAGTTGAGTTAAACTGTCTTTGCTTAGTTGATCTCAATTAACTTCGTTACCTTGTTGATCTCAATAAAATTGTTTTTGTTGGCCTCGATTATATTTGACTTTCCAATTTCCAATTCTTTTCCAATGCAAAATAGGATTCAAACACAGCTTAATCTCGGACAGACAAAAAGTAGCAGCCAGTGTTAGTTATTCGGAGCCAATAAATATTGTTCTTGTTTGCATACATTTACCTTAAGACCTTATGTTTCAGTACTCACCTTATGGGCTGCTCGGAAGAGTGAAAACAGTTGAATCAAAAAGCCTGGATTTCGACCCTTATAAAGACACAAAAAACCGTAGATGTGGTGAAAATCTAAATTTATTGAAGAAATTGATCTGTCCAAGCCCCATATTTGCATACGTGCTATAAAACTACACGAGTTCATAACTCCTCTAATAGTTCGTCGAAAGGGTATTTCTTTTATAGGCGGCAGACATTTAATCGGAGCATTTTTATTTTGAACTACTTGAAATTTTTCGTATATTTTATGTCTGATCTTTGTTCAAATTTATTTTCACTCAAAGACAATGTAACAAAAGTTACTATGTAATTTCCAGGAAACTTAATATGCTAATAATTTGTATAATATTTAAGTGATCTAAACGTTCAGTGAACTATTATTATATTGTTTGAATCGAACATTCTTAGGTATCTAGACTTATTGAAATGTTTACAAAAAGTCAAGAGAATTCGTCGACGACCACGGACGTGTCGAAAATTTGTGATACGTCTATATAAGCAAAAATGACTTGCAAACTTTATATACACGTGTGACTGTCTTTTAATTATAATGTATATATGTTGTAAAACCCAGCATTAATCGTGTCACAAGACTTCTTAAAAGTGCAGTACATTCGAACCTGTGTGTTCAGTTGGTCATGTATAACTGGGTATAGGCCTTTTGATAGGATTTCAAAGAATCACATCTGTTAAGTTCAAAAAAACAACCTATAAATTATATTTTTAGTCATAAGAGCAATGAAAGTGGGATTCCGTCTCATAGCCCCCTCCCCGTGCCCGCCATCAAGTCTCCCCCCCCCCTATAGACGATAAATATAAATTTTTAATCACTTTAAAAATTAGTAAAACGTTTTGTTAACCAAATACATATGATATTTAATCGGAATCTGTGGACTAAAGAAAAATGTTTCGAAAAGGTTTATTCTGTTTTATAATAACATCTCCATTGATTACACTCTTAGAATTACACTCTTAGAAATAATGGTTCTTTGAGGGTTCTTTAGAAAACATGGAACAATCTATATGAAACCGTTACGAAAACAACAGTCCTTTTAATTGATATGTTAGGAAAGGGTGAAATACTTGGAATAGTTGATGAAAGGGTATAGCATACAGAGCCTTTACGGTCTTGCTGGACCCATTGGGCTCAAAATGAACCATTTTTTTTTATCGCGTGGATTAAAATTAGGTATTCAAACTTTATTTTGTTGACAAAAAATAATTTAAATTGGAGGCTAGGATTTAGTTTCCCCATAATCATATATATAAGTCGCAAAACTTTAATGACCTAGTTCTGGCACTGAGATCGTTCTAATAAAAATAAAAAATTAAAAAATAAAAAACAATGACGCACATTTATTGAGTCTTATGATTTATACTCTTCTGCGCAATAGACTAAATACAACGTTCTGAATATCGACCAATGGGTCCAGCAAGGCCTTAAAGGTTGCACCTAAGCCATACTTGAAGAACCTCAGAGGGTTCCACCAGAGATTTTTGTGTGTTTGTTTGATTGGTGTTTAATTGGTACTTCACTTATATGACGACGGATTGTCCACTTCACACCGTACACAGCCTTTTTACGGTGGAAAACCGGGCGGAAACATCGTAAAAACCACCTCCGCGATTGCCGGAGCCCTCCAGTGACTCGCTCATATTCCACCAGAGATGTAACTGACTTACCTTAAAGGGTTCCATTACAACCCCGTGTTTCTGAAAGTGTAGAGTCCCTATAGCTAGTTCTTAATCGGTAAAAATTATTGTTTATGGTTTAGTTCTAGGATAAAATGTTAACAAAGAAAGACATTTTGTCAGCTATGATCGATTTGTTTGAGTGTTTTATTGGGGGTTTACTCTGTCCATATTTCACTCATATGATGCGGTGCCCGCCCAATGGGTGAGGGTGGCCATATAGTTCACAAATCTGGCAGCAAACACTGGCAAGACTGGACAATCATAAGATGTATTATAAGTTTTTAAAAAAAGAACATCTCTCAATCCACCCGTTAAAACAAAACTGACGAATTCTTTCATGTAAAGGGTAAGAAGACAGTGTTCCGATCGTTTGTCGCATAACTAATCAAAGTGGTTTAATAATTGCACAAACATCCAGACAGAGACAGATGATATCCAAGTCTCCGGAAAGCAAAAAAGAGTCTCTGTTGGCCTTTAGCTAATTGGTTTGTGGTAATTGTCAGCAGGAAGTCAGTTGAGGTGAGATAATATCGTTAATCCTTTCTGCCCTTTGATGTACATAATCTTTGAAAGACGCATTTTACAATTTAAATTTAAAAAAACATTCTAAAATATTAAATTTTTCTGTCAAATTTTTGGCATTATCAAGATTATGAAAAGAAGATTTCAGAAAAGCCAAAGAAAAAAAAAAGTCAAAATGTTACCCCTGACTATACGTTTGGAGAATATATCAAATCAATTTACAAGTTAGATATAATTGGCTATAAAATTGCAACACAAACTATATTGGGGGGGTTAAGTCCAATATCAACAGAATAGACTTATAAAAATCATCAAACTGCCATGGTTAAATGCACCGAGAAGATGTTAACCTGCGAGCAGAGTAGACTAAGTTTTATGATCAATAGCATTGTGCAAAATACAAACGATTTAAACATGGTGAACATTTTTCTTGGTCAGGTCATTTAACACACTTTAAGGGGAATGTTGCGATACTACGGACAAATGAGGCAATGTTTATGGCCTGGAAATCCGATTTTAATGTATCGCAACTAAATATTTGGTTAATACTGCTCTCCATGCATGATTTCTCTTCCGATTATTATGCTTGAATACGAGGTCATTTTCGAAACTTATGGGACCGTGAGTTCTATACAGAGGCGGGTTTCAACCTGTAGCCTCTTCTGAACGAAAATGTATTCAAAATAAGAAAGTATTATTCCAAAATGGATACAATAATAATTTAATAACACCGATTTCCTTAAGGCTCTTTTTTGGGGCGTGTGATAATTGAACTTTACTCCCAAAACCATAGCACGTGTTTGTTCTCGAAATGGACTTTGAGCAGAGTTTATATTCAAACACCTTAATACAACACTGTTGTCATCCCCTTTTAAACACCCCATAGCTATCAACCCTGTAAATCAATCTTAAAAATAAATCTTGATTAAGTAACCTGTTTATCCAAACAACATTACGTTGGAGAGACCTGTGGACCAATACTAAAAAGGATCAAGAGCATATATCCATAGCAGGAAACAGACAGAAACAATATCTTATCTGTGTTAATAGTATTACAGAAGTCTTCCCAGCATTTAGATTTCGCTTCTTTTACGGACTTTTCAGCTAAGATTTTATATCCTTTGTATTTGATGTGATCCTCTGCAAGTCTTGTTCTTTTAAATTTTCTTAGGGCTTTTTTCTTTGCTGAAATATTTCTTGCGCATTCAGAATTCCACCAGGGAACAGGGTTTTTGTATTTTTGGTTATTGGAGATGGGGATGTGTCTTTTGGCGATGTCTAGTAAAGCCGTTGTTAAGTTTTCGTTGACAATGTCTACGTCATTGTTAAAGATACTACTGGTGTCAATGTGATTGCATTCGGTTTGAAAACCTACCCAATCTGCTTTAGAGTATTGGAATTTTGCAATTGTATGTGTATTTTCTGAATCCGGTTTTAGATTAATCTGTGTTGAAATTGCGAAATGGTCGCTTCCTAATGTGTCTGGTGTAACTGACCATTCGGCTTTGGGTGCTAGACCGGGTGAGGTTATAGTAAGATCGATGGCCGACGTTCTCTCGGTACACATGTCAATTCGCGTACCTTCACCGTTGTTTAGATAAGTTAAGTTATATTCACTAATCCATTCTTCAACTATTTTACCTTTCTCGTCTGGCGCTGAGCAGCCATTGTCCCAGATGGGGTTATGGCTGTTTAGATCACCGCACAGGATGATTGGTGAATTAAACTTATTCGTAATATACTCAAGTTCCGTTTTAGAGATACTTTTTGGGGAGCCAGGATTATATACATTAACAATGTTTAGGGCTCTGTTATTTTCAAATATTCTTATTGCTTGCCACTCGAGGTTATGGTTTTGTGTACTTTTTTCGAGCTCTTCATAAATAATATTATCTTTTATGAGCATTAAATTTCACCCGCATGCCCCTGCAAGCCTATCAGCTCTAAATGGTTTATATCCAATAATTTTGTATTTGTGTTTTGGGCTATTTCCTGGTTTAAAAAAAGTTTCGTTGATGCATATGACATCTGGAGTAATATCCCGTGTTAACACTTTGAGATTATCCCCGTTTTTGCCCAAACTGCGGGCATTCCATTGAAGGGGAGTAAAGTGTGCTTTGTTGAAAAAGTTAGGGGTTATTTTACCAATATATAGAATTATACGTGTTTAATAGTTTAGATTGAGATATTCAATTTATTGGTTGTGATAGTCTCTCTATCTTGGCGTTTCTTAGGAGTCGAGGTTTGGGTTATATATTTGGGGTTGAGACCCCACTGAAGTAAATCCATAGGTTTGAATTTCCAGTTAAGGAAATCCTTAGCAATGTCAGTTATCACTTCGGCCTTGCTGACCTTAGGCTTATTGAGAATAGTGTTCACGACAATGTTAATGAAACCCAGGAGGTCTAGTTTACTCATTGTTATAATTGTGTCATTTTCTAAGCTTTCCTTGTTCTTTTGTTCGTCTGGGCTTGAATTGACGTGTGGGTGGCTATTTAGCGGGTGTTCCTTTGTATGCACAGTTTGTTGCAGTTTTAAGTTTAGTTTTGTTTCTCTAACTGCCTCAGCATAAGATATACCCTTTTCTGCCTTGATAAATTCGATTGCTTTTGCGTTTTTGTAATAGCTACATCCTTTCCAGCCTGAGCTGTGGTTCAGTTTACAGTTCGCGCACTTTTTGTTGGTTTCGGTACATTGCTCGTATTTGTGAGGACCCGTGCAAGACGGGCATACCGGTTCTAATTTACAATTTCTCGCCGTGTGCCGTGATTTACAATTTCTCGCCGTGTGCAATTATAACACCTTTTTGGACATTCGTAAAATGATTTTACTATCATATTCCGGGACCATAGTAAAATTGTTTGAGGTAGTTTGGTCCCATTAAAGACTAGCATGACGCTGGTTGTATGTTGCTTATTTGTTTGCAGTCGTTTGGCAAATACAATATTTTGCTTTGATAATTTGATAATTTGATAATTTTGAGCCAAAGGGACGTTGTGGAGCAGAATGGCTATGTGGCACCCTTTGCCAGCCAATATGCCCCTCAGTCACCTGGATCTCATTCTCCTTCGACACGGGATGCAACCCACGGTCAACAGGTTGCCTCTTTCTCGCCGGGCCAGCTGGTGTTAAACGGCCTACCCGCTCCCCCACGGGGGGACTAAATAATAAACAAACAAACAAGTGTGGTGGATTTGAATGCAGTTATGTACTAATGAAACGACTACTGGGAGTGGGTTTTAAAATATTTCAATGAAAAGCAGTATGGACACAAAGATGTAATAAATAATCACCCAAAATATTTGACTTTGATTGGATTATGAAATGCAAAAGTATTTTTATTCGATCGAATCGCACCTCCGTTATCCGTGATTATATTTATCCTAGTGTACAGTTCTTATCTATCAGTAGTCTTATGGAATCCAAGCCCTTAATTTATTTATCAGAATTAGATATTAATCAATAAAACTTGTTTCTACTAGATTTATCTTCCATGCTAAAATCTTTCATGTATTATATACACCATATGGTGCAGGCGTTAGTTTTGCATAATGAGTTATTTTATTAGCAGAATTGATATCATTATCTACCAATATGCCAGTTATCTGATGAATAATGCATGCATATGAAGAAATTGTCTGTGCTTTGCAAATGTAACCCTAACATTAATCGATGCTACAGTTAATGAATATAACCAATAATGGCGCAAGTGATAGCTTTATTTGATTAAGCATAATTATCATTAAGAGTGACAATTTGAGTATGACATGTTAGAGCGTTATGAACATTTACAGATATTCGCCATATTCCTGTCTTACGTTTAGTCTACAATCGACCGTAACTTGAACGGATAGAGTATTAACGAAAGACTTCTATAGTTTAGTGTACATTTGACGCTGATAAGCCGTTATTTGATGCTATATTTATTTGTCAGGTAACTTCTGAACATAGGGCAACGCCAAATGGTTGACAAACTGGCAGAGTACACCCTGGTCTTATCCTCCGCCACTATTTTGAGTCATACTGGTGTCTGGTATGATTTCAAGAACTTGGGGCGGCTGCTTTCCATATTACTTGACATTACTATTTACTGCTATCCCATTAATATAATAAGTATTAGTTCAGCCTATGAATCCAAACAACTTTATTTTACTGTTCCTAATTTTGACAACCTTATTAAGTACTATGTAGTCCATCGTTGCTTGTGAAAGTCTTGACAGTTTTAATGTTTGATCCAATTTCTTGTCGTTCGTTATTCAATTATTTGGTATTTTCTGTCATTATCGATCTGTGTTATTAGTTATTATTTAAATCTAATATGTGTTGAATTAAAAGCACACCATTGCTTATCTTTTATTGAACAAAATATTCGATGTAAATTAAAATGTATCGATCTTGTTGCCTGTAAAATATATGTCTAAATGGCGAATAGCTGCACTGGTTTAGCATAGCGTGTGTGAAGAATAAGCATAAATAATGAAAGAGGTACATAACATTCACAACTGAAATGAAACCATTATTGAATCAGACAATAGCACAGGTACCGTGTTGACCAGTTCATAGACGAGTTAACATGATATTGTATGTCGGACGAAAATACCCAGCACTACTTGTATAATAATATCTTTTGATTTGTGCTCTAATTAGGGTTAACAAAATACCACACCAATCCGCAGATTACAACTATAAGGACTGAACATCAAGCAATTTGAATTCAACACCTTACTCACATATTGCTTTTTATGCCCATTATTTGAGCTTGAAACATCATAAAACAAAACCCCCACTATATCCATATACCTTCCACTTAATGGGAGTTGCGCTCTGACTAAGTGCAGTTTGTTTGAAGAGTTACAATGCTGTCTTTATTTAGCACTGGAGGAAAATTTACTTTTCAACTTTATGGAAACACTTTACATATTGGTTGTGCAGTGTCAGTTATTGTTGTAATACCACCCCATCATATAAGTGAATTACCCTTCAGCACTGCACAAAACACCAATCAATCAATCAGTCAATCCCCTTAATGTGAAACCTTGAAAGGAAATCCTGCTTTATGGGTGTTATCTGAAAAGGATTATAATCGTCCTGTGTACAACTGATCTCTTTATCATGAGATAAACCATTAGCTAAATTGAAATGTGAGTACTGTATGCTTTTTTGAACTTTCAACATTACATTTATCTTGATAGTAAGATTTTGTTGCAGAAACAGTTTTAATCAATACATGGTATAATTAAAGCCATATCAGTCTCTTTATGTAACGAGTTTATCAGCGTATATGAAATCTATACAAATTGTTATGCTCAGTTCCCGGATAGGCCGTTTGCAAGAATGGTGTAATGTGTATTTCAATTTAATAATCAAGCTTTCTTACAAAATACAAAATAAAAAAAATGAGCAGACTATTTTACGTTATTTCGTAACAAAATTCGTAGTATGCA
>JARFOD010097928.1:0-16888 GCA_031763545.1 Mopalia muscosa
GTATTTGTGTCTGTCGTCATATAAGTGAAATACCCTTGAGTACGACGTTAAACACCAATCAAACAAACAAACAAACCATGATACCGGAACTTACCATATATCTGTAAACGTACTTGGAGAATCTGTGCACATCGAGTATTCTTTTCCCCAACCGAAAGTCCCATAATGTACATCTGTGACGTCACACGATCTTCGCCATTATCACTCTCATATTTTTTTTTCTCTTGGATCAATTTTACGGGAAAACACACTCTGCGTTGTTTTGAGATATCACACTTTTCTTCTGTTTTAGATTCGGAGTATAAAGTACTGTTAAATTATACTTAATTTGACATTTCTAAAGCCATATGTATGAAGTTCTTGGGATTTTTTAGGTGTGGGGAGTAAGGTGCATACGACGGTATATATACTTCCGGCGAACAACATGTACGATTGTGATCCATATTCATACATCTATCACGATAAGAGCCAAGTGAGTATACCAAAGAAACGGAAATCTCGCGAGGTTTAGCACATTATTCTTATTCCAGTACAACATTCTGTTATTGTCTCTTCGTAATATATTTATGTTTTGAACCAGTCAATTTATTAACGTAAAATATTTCAAATAATCGTTTAAATATTTTAACACTTTTGTTAAAGTCTGTTGTCCAAGCGATATAATTCTAAAGTTAAATAGTCGAATTTATATTTGGTATGTAATGAATGGCTAGACAGCGACAAATGATAAGCTACATAGCTTTACTTGTATCTCATTGTCAATACCATTTCTTTCGCAACAACTTGAGAAAAAAGTGTATTTGTGGGAAAACATAACCATAATTTAAATTGTATGTCATTATGAATTAAATTCCTTATACACACAAATTTGTGAAAAACGCGTATTTGTCGCCAAACATAGGAATAGTTTAAACTACGTTAGGTTGTGACTAGAATTATATATATATATATATATATCAATTTGTGAAAAAGACTTTTCGTCACCAAACATAAGAACAGTTAAAATTGCGTGTGATATGATAGAAATTATAAATATACCAATTTATGAAAACGATTGTTGTCGCCAAAAATAACAATAGTTTTAATTGCGTCTGATTGTGGGTAAAATTATCTATATACCAATAATTATGAAAAAACTTCTGTCACTAAAAACAACAATAGTTAAAATTGTATCGCATTATGAATAAAATTCGATGTATTCAAATTTGTGGAAAAAATGTAATTTTGGTAAAACAACACCATTGTTTAAATGTCTCTCATTATGATTAAAATTCCCTAAAGACCAATTTGTGAAAAAGTTAACTTTTTAAGAAAATATTGGACTTCGCGGGTTTACGCGACTGGTGTGTTAATTTACAAAACCTGTTTAATTTTGGTTACAATGTTAAATAAATTGGGGGTTTAAAGGTTATTTTATCAGCCCACAAAGCGTCTTTTCTATTAGCCTAGATTTATAATCCCAATCAAAGGAACAATTCAGAAAAATGTTTGTTAAATTACTTGACACGTTCGGATACAAAGAACAATTAAGCATAGTTAGAAAACACAGACACCGAACGTCCGGAAAACAAAGCGCATAAAATGACCACGAGTTGAACGTGACCTTACGCTTAGGGGATAACCAAAATCTAAATTAAAAAAGACGTAAAACAAAGCCAGTCGTTTATTTTCAGCCGCGTTCACCCACGGGAGAGCTTTTGTTTTTATTGTTCTCCACACGTCTGGAAGTTTTTTTACTTTGTGTATATATGTTTAAAACGCTGTCAGCTAATTTCACTCGTTGTTTCCAGCTGAAGATTTATCTGCTCGCTTCGGTGTGGTCCTAACGACTTCTCCGCAGGTGAGGGCATTGACGGTGGCTTCACGTGAACCACTTCGGGGCAAACAGATCGTCTCTAGGCTAACGATTACCGCTTAAAGGCCCGCTGTCACCCTACAGTGGTTCTCCTAGCAGAAGATTGATGTTCGTTGTTTTGGGAAATGATCTGGTCTGTTTGTGATATACCGGTGAGGTGTGTTCGTTAAGGGAATGAGTGTACATACAGAGAACGAAAACGCCTGAGCGAGTGGACCTACTCAGCGAGCTCAAGGCCTGCCTGAAGCGGTCTCCTTATTGTTACAGAGTTTGACGGAGAAGCATGGAAGCAGACGCGATCACTGACTCGCCGCGTTGTTAATCCTTCCCCTGGGGTGGTCAGTAAGGCTTAACGATCTTTTTGATGACTGATAGCACAAATTAAGAGACGCTAAAAATACCAGAAAAGGCGATAGAGAACTAGAAATCCGCCTTACCTGCTCATTTATCATCAATGACCATTTCAAGTTTGCCACCGAGCTATAAAAAGACACGTCAGCAATGCAAGATACAATAGGGACTAAAGCTATATTTAAACAACGGTTAATTTCAGTGTACGGCGTAGTCTGCCCATCACAACATAAATAAAAGAATGTTTCAATTTCTTTGAAAGGAAAACCCTTTTTTCAGTTTTATTTTCATTTTCATATAGGCTGTTTCGGATTGAAACAGGCCGTGTCTTATCCTCTAAACAACTTCTTAATTACAAACATAAACTTGTTATGGAAACCTATTTTGTGTTGTTGTTGTTGCGTTTTCTTTTGTTTCAGTTTTTGTACTCCAGTGAAACTATTCGAGTGGCTACGAACAAATATGTGCGTTAATGTTGTTACCTGTCTGTAATTGGGTCCTCGCGAACTGCTATGTCCTGACGTATTGTCTTTAGACACGTAAATAGCAGTTGAGAACAAATAGGTATTTAGGGTCCTCAAAGCAGAGGAAAATAAATACTAAGTCATAGTCAAATTTAACACCTTTATGGCCTCCGTGGCGGAGTGGTCACGATCGTATGATTAATGACTATTTAGTGTATGCTTCTGTTCCATATATCCCCTCGCCTCTGGGGTCGCGGGTTCGATTCCTGTCGAACGTATATGGGTTGATATGCCAGCAACCAGCGAAAGGTCGTGGGTTTTCTGAGTAAATTATCTACCCAGCTCCGGCCACAATAATATTGGTCAATGATATGTAATGTAGGTTTAGATTTTAAAATTTAACTTTTTTCTTCTTATGGCTGGTTGGCTGAGTGATCCTTGCTGTCAGTATTTTCTAAAAGCGATTTTAGGGTGGAGGGCACGATTCTCGGATGGGAATGCAATACTATTTGTGTCTGGGAAACGATGTCAAATTAAGCGGTCATCTTTGCTACAGGATAATTTGGTGCCTTTATTTAAAAAAAAAATTTCTTCGTATGGCTGGTTGGCTGAGTGATCCTTGTGGCCAGTATTTACTAAAAGCGATTTGGTACCTGTGTCTGGAGGGTGGAGGGTACGATTCCCGGACTGGAAGGGTTCGATGCCCATCGTGCAAATTTTCTGAACTAAAATCTGACCAACCTTTATGACGATGAATCCCAAAATATCTAAAGACAGTTAAAAATGAAACAAAATTGTTTAATTTTTCTTATGATGAACCTTTTTTAACATTACATTGCCAGTAAAAACTCACAATTTCTGGTTATTATAACGGAATATAAGGGAGTGGAATATAAAGCTTTCTGTTTCCGTTATAACTGGAAGTGGAAGCAAAAAGTTTTCCGTTTGCGCTATAACCGGAAGTGGAATTAAAAAGCTTTGTTTTTTCGTTATGACTGCAAGGGGAATTAACACGTTTTCTTTAACCGTAAGTGAAGTTAAATAGTTAAATAGTTTTCTATATCAGTTATAACCGGAAGCGGAATAAGAAAGTTTTCTGTTGATACATCCTGAGATTTATAGCCTTGATATTATGGTGGGAGATTCTGAGGTAGCAGGCTGTTATCCTGTTGCAATCGGAGCTTAGAGGTAACATGCAGCAGATCTCTGTGTAATAGCACTCACTGAGCTACAAATTCATCATGCGGTAATACACGCTAAGAACTCAATAAAATAGTTTTAATTCACACACATAAAAATATATTAATAATTTTATTTCGGTGTAAATACAATTTTGCAGTATAGACGATATTAGAAAATGTGTGTCGAAAGGGTCCAGATTTCACTCGGTCGGATTCCATGAGAAAGATTAAGAATGATATACGACAAAAAGTTAATATTGGACAACGGTTAATGTAAACCAAGTAGTATTTTTTTCTGTTTATACAAAAGTCCAATAGAATCCCGTTCAGACGGTCTTTGTAGGAAAAAGCTGTGCGCAGCCAGGAAGCATGTCCCGTGACAGTGAAAACTGGGATAAACGAAGTTCGACTCTGAGTCATTGTAAACTCCGCTTGCTGATTGTCGTGCGACGAGAAAGGGAGTCGGCGTTGCCAGCAAACCCATGTCCTGTGTTTCCAGGTTTTAAAAATTTGTAATTTTCAATGTAAACGAATATGAAAATTGAATGCATTGTTGGAAATTGTTTATTGCATACAGAATATATATTTCAGTATACCTTTCAACGACTGGTGGATATTTTTTTCTTTACGAAGCCTGTAACAGATGCTGATACTGCCTGGGGCTATTTCTCCATGACAGGTAAAACCGAATCTGAACAACCAAAACGAAACTGACAACGATTTAATACAGCTACATTGTTTAAAGATAGAAGACAAAGAACTAAAGGTGGATAAGCATTACCAACAGTTGATATGCCCCAGTGTTCACGATGCATTAATATCATTTCTATAAAGGGGACATTTAATATGTCGACACCAGCTGCAATTTCAGCGCTTCAGGCTGTTGTAAATTTACATTTGTTTTTTTTTTTTTTTTTTTTTTTTGTTAATTACAGTTTTAATCGAACCAAGTTGGTTCCAGCAATTAAAAGACAACCGCTTACACGAGCAGCAAAACTGTGTAGGAAAACTTACGAAAAGGAAAATGCCTAGTGTCGACTCTGTGTCTGTCAGCCTGTCAGTTTGCTAGATTTGTTGTTTGATCTTGTAGTTCAGGTTATTGACTTATTTGGCTGAGAGTCGACCCAGTGTAGATCCAGGTACCGTTATTATACAGCCTATGCTCAATCTGCTTTGTTAATTACTCTTTGTTTTATTCAAACTACGCCGAATATAAAAGCGTTAAAACTGAAAAAACTATATTTAAAAAAGACGTCAGTGGATTGATTTTAGAGCTCCTTACCTTACCGCCTTTCCTTACCGCTTGCATATACAAACTTAAGTCTAGCCGCCAGCTATCGAAGTTCTCACGCTATTTTTGTTTCCCTATGCCCATGTCCCTTTGTTGGTTTACAACCATCTGATACTATGTACGTTCCGTTGTCAAAATCTGTGTCGCCGCCAAAGGATCCTAGGAATCGGGTGCAGACTTAATCTCTTACTATACAACTATAATGACTACTTCTGCTTATCTAGGCCAGAGTGTTTATAGAACCCAATATTATTTTCGCGAGAGTTTCTATAGTGGACGAGACTGAGACAACTCTCGTAAGCTATATCTTGACATCGCGCATTAATTTCCGCTTATATTTGGAACGACCTATGCCACAGACCAGCAAAAAAAAAAGTGCAAAAACAAGATGGCACGCGTGTGTCTCGGAGTCAATGTCTCGACGCGGGAAGTAGAATCGATTATATCTTAGAATGTATAGAACCATCCCAAAAACGCCACTGGCGAGAAACTCCGAAGAGCCATGGTAATCACAGGAATTGAAATGAAAGACACCACAAAGATAGGTTTTCGGTACGCCTAAAATGGAACTATGTGTCCTGTCGATATTCAGGTCCAAGCAACCAGCAACCGAAACCCTTATCAATAATTTAAGAAAGTAAATAAGACAAAACAAAGATGTAACATGTGCCTATACGATTCTTTAATTTAAACGTACTTTCCCAACTCCCTTGCACACAATAAATAAATACTAATTTGAAACATGTAATTTGCGACATGTGTTTGATAATACTTTCCCCAAATAACTTAATAACATATGTGAATAAAAATTTCAATGAAACACCCACATCGACCAAATACTAGTATCCTTCCTTATTAAACCGATGAGTTCTATTTAAAAGCTTAAGAAGACCAAATAAATGGCTTGAACATATCGCTGAATAACTGCTCTTGTCCAGACTTAAATTGTCGATTATAAAAATACAAACGGAGGCGTGCATAGCTGTTAATTTTACTTGGATAAACATATAAAAACAATTGTGGTAGCAAATCTTTTGAATAGATTCTTTCTTTGCAGTTGTTGAAGCTGTGCCAGTGGTGGCCTCAGCACTGATGGCTGGGAGAGAGGGCGGGAGGGGGACAATCGTTTTTCATAAAAGTAGATGTTTTCTCCTGCGTTTTGTATTGTCCATTACAGTCTGTGAATCGACTTTGTTGGATTGATTTGGGGTTAACGCCATAAGGTTATTTCACCCATAGAGGCATGGCGGCATGCCAGTCAATCAGGCGAAGAAAACCACCCTTGACGTCTCTGGACCACCACAGGGTAAATTGTTATTTGGTATTCAACGAAAAAAAATTGTCTCCTTCTAAAATTCCCTCTTCCCTTTTTGTCATATCTTTCCACACCTGATTCTCACTCAAAGTATCAATTCATTATGTATTTTTTAGAGAATTTTATGATCACGTGTGATAAATCTGTTCAAATTAAAACCAAAAGAAAATATTATAGCAAATACAAATATTTTCATCAAGCGTAATCGATGTATGCTTAGAATAACATTTTCCAAAACTAATTTATGTAAAACCGGGAACAAAGTGTGTAGTTTGCTACAAGATACCTTGTGCTTATTCCTTAACTGCAAGAACAAATTAATCAATCCATTTTGATAATTAAAGTTAAAATGCACCTTTCCATAGGATTTTAGTTAGTCCGAGTGTACATTTATGACGTCACAATCCGAATCATCATCTGACGTATCGTCCTCGTGATTGTGCTCGTGAGAACTGCTATGACTGTGCGCGTCATCAGGTGACCTATGTGGCGCGTGCTCATGTTCACAATGGTCACTAAGTGTGTCGTCATCATCTTCCCCACCTTGCCGTAAATGAACTTTACGATGTCGTTCTAAGTTACTTTTATGACTTGTAGCATAGTCGCACACTGCACAGGTAAAGTCTTTCTGTCCACTATGAACCGATAGATGTCGCTTTAACAAAGCTTTTCTACAAAACCTTCTTCCGCAGAAATGACAAGTGTAGCCATTGTAGTGGAAAATCATAGCGTGTTCTCTAAGTGATGCTTTTGTGTTGAATAAAATACCACAACATTCTAAAAGTTTTGAGCAAGTCTGATGCATCGTGAGTACGTGTCGTTTTAAATTGTTCCTTCGATCAGTGAGGTAACGACATTGCGGACACCTGAACACTTTTCTGCCACAGCCATTTTGAGGTGCGAACCTCAGATCCCAGTGAGGGTAAGGGGCCGCAACGACCGGTGAGCGAGGAACTAGGTTAGATACGATAGCCGGATGCGGGCCGTGTCGAGACAAGATGGCGTCTCTTCGGAGCAAATTGAAATCAGCCAAACTTCCTCCCCCATGTGCTGCCAGAAGATGTGGCGGCCACATGGCTAATTCTGGGTGCAACATTGCGGGGAACTGTCGCGAAAAGGGTAGCTCTTGAAGCTTTGAAGTGAACGCCGACATTGGGTTGATTGGAACCGGAATTTGAACGTCTGAAGGACTCTGGGGTGAACTTCGCTTGTCCCAGTTCTCGTTGTCACGTGTCATCCTTCCTGGCTCTTCTGATAGAGTGGTCCGATTCGGAGGGATACATAATGGGGGACACAGCAAACCATTCGGGCGTCTGAAAGTCAAACATAAATAACATTAATTCTGAGCTGCATTTTAACAGTTTTTAGCCGCCTTGGCTGGATAAAAAAGAAAACCATAGATTTCCGTCTAAGAAATGAATAATCTGTGTTCGTTTCATCAATTTTGCTGGTTTTCCTTCCGGTTAAAAAATTAATGCTTCATATAAAAATTCAACACTAGCCCAATCCTCTCAGTTACACTTAAACGCAACTTTTTCATTGACTGACAATACCATTATAAATTGAAGAAACTAAATCCGATGAAATCTCTTTGAAAAATCTTAGCTATCCGCTACAACCCACAGCTGCGAGATCATTGCCACATTCTCCATAATAGTTTAGATCTAAAACTTCAAACCTCAAACACATGACTCTTATTAAAGTGGGAGGGGCTATGAGAATCGGGTTGGTTCGATGTGAACAGCTCGCGGTTACAATCCGTGAAATTATAGGGTAGAAGGCAATTTCCTAACTGTCAATATAAACGAAATCGGCGCACCTGGATGGGACTAAAAAGAACAAACTAGGGTCAACATGATTGGCAGCTACAAAACATATCGAATACTTGCGACTATCTCATGTTCTTGTTATCTCTACACAGAGCGTAAAAGTAAAGACTTTTATTGCATTTTGTAACACTACAATATTCATTCGGGGGTCGTGGAACTCCCCGCTGTAGTTATTTCCCTAACTTCGTTCACGACACCCGCTTAAATAGAACCAGGCTAGAGGGGTTTCCCTTCACATTTCACATCCGGGCATGTTATATTTACAAAATGTCAGCAACATGAACATTAAATAACAATGATTCCCCTATAGTTAGGTATATTTCTGTTGTTTTAGAATCAAAACACATCTAAAATATCATACAAAGCTTAAAGTTTTCTGTTAACCTCACCTCTACCGGTGAAGTGAAAGTTTGTTATTTCTAAAAACTTTACTGGCGAGGTGTACATTTGTTAATCCCATATCTACAGGTAAAATAAGAGTTAGTAAATTCGATATATAAAGGGTGATGTGGACATTTGTTAATTCTTCCTATACAGGTGAAGTGAAAGTTGGATAATTCCTCCTCTACAGGTGAGAAACTGAAAGTTTGTATATTGCACATCTATTTATTTAGTTGTTTATTTGTTTGTTTGTTTGTTTGTTTGTTTGTTTGTTTGCTTGCTTGCTTGTTTGTTTGTTTGTTTGTTTGTTTGCTTGCTTGTTTGTTTGTTTGTTTGTTTGTTTGTTTGTTTGTTTGTTTGCTTGCTTGCTTGCTTGTTTGTTTGTTTGTTTGTTTGTTTACTTATTTTTTATTTATTTTTTTTATTATTTATTTATTATCATCAGATGTAAGATCATCAGGAATAAGTCCCAATAACAGATCATTGACCAGCAATAGTGTTGGAGGAAAACTGATTGGGATTGTAAATTATTGTTCTGATGGAATAGCATAATGTCAACTGTAAAGTTTCAATTTATTGGCAAATTTGAGTATTTCATAAGTTGTAGCACTCACAAGGTAAATCCTTGTATTTGACCAACCTTGGCTTTCCACCCGCTATACACATATTCAGTTTAAGCATACCTTTGTCTTAATGTAAAACAATTTAATGTTAATTGCCAATGCGCAATTTAAAAAATGCATACAGATATAGCATTGATTGTAGGGCTTTTAAAATACTGCTTTATTATTCTGATTGTAACATTTAATAATGTTTCGTTAAATATTCAACAAAGGCTGTCTATAAAAACCATATCTGTGCGCAGCATGTAAAGGTTACATCATACGAGAATATTCGCTGCAGAAATTCTGGTCGATAGTCCCTGCAATTATCCTAATCACAGTTTTATTGATTTATAACCCATGTTGTTGTTGGTTTATTCACCTTAACGATGTAAACCAAAGACAAGCGTCAAGTCACGAACTTGGAACACGTGATCTTTGAACCTGGCACGAGCGGAAACTGTCATGGCCGCCAGCATAGGCAATTATATGGCATAATAAGCCACAGTTAAAAAAACAGGTTACAGTTGAGAATGCAATTCGTCTGCACATGTTGGGATTATGTGGGCACAGTATTCCATACTTCTTTTGGCGCGCATCAAATCGAAAATACAAACAAGCCATCATTGAATTTCGATGACGAGAAAACAAATAAAATAATGCTTGCGGTTTTCAGCACGAAATTGCTCATTGAAAACTTCCGACCCCGTTTCTGTGGTTTCCTGGGTTATTTTACCCACAGTCAATGACTTAAGAAGAACAAACTGCGCATGGCTGAACAAGACAGTAAGCTGACACTGTGTTCAAACTTTTAATGCTCAATCGAAATTTCCAAATAACGTGATAACGTTTAATCAATTAGCGAATACTCATCCAAATGACTTTATCGTTCGTTTAGTTGCTTCCCATTGTGTAAAGCCAACAATCATTCGGCGATTTCCGTTCAGTTTCGGACAAGATTCGGGTTACCGGATATGGACGGATCGCACTAGTGAGCATCCTACAAGGCCATTGGCTTAAATGAAACGGAAGTGGTTTGTCTGTTGTCACGAGAGGTCTGCTCTCGTAAAAATGCAATAGAACACGTGAAATATATGGTTGGCAAATTTGACACCAAAGGGGAGTCATCTCCAGTGTACACGGTTCTGGCAAACTCCTGAGTAATATTACCGGGAATTAACAGGATTTAAAGAGGCTCTCTCCCTTGCGCACAGAGAGACGCTTCGTTCGTTTAGGTGATTGACATTTATTAAAATCGGGAGAGTTTTTAAGGTTTTTCAACACACAAACATGACTTATGTAAACTAGAAGAAAATGCGTTACAAAGGAGAGGAACACCGAAATAAAAGTGTATCCAAACAAATGTCAACGTACATGAACTTCCATTGATGGTAGATTCTGCATGTGACCGGCTCCAGCAAAATGCGGACTAAAAGCCCATACACGTTCGATAAAACCATTACTATTATTGACTCAATATATATACGTTCAATAAAACCATAAATAGTACTGAATCAATATATGATATACAATATAATATTGATGGATTTATCGAGCGTGTATAGGCCCCTTTAGTTGGAAGTCAGTGTTTCGAGTGTTGAGCTGTCAAAGGTCAAAAGGCATACTAGGTCAATATGGAGATTTTAGCTCGAATGAACTGAAGCAACTGTGGAAATTAAAGTTTGGGTTGCTATGTTCTTTTTGAATGTCTTTGATTCCAAAACAATTATAAAATTTTGAAGAAATATTTCTCAAAATTTATTTCCGGTACGAAGGCCGTCTTTATCGTACTAATATAGATATAACTTGGTCAGATTTGGAGATATTATAGCATATTATAAATCATCACAAAGGTAATTCACTGCTCTTTTTCAAAATACAAATACAAATAAATTTTCACTTTGTGTTATGACGGAGACGGTTCACATATACCCGCAAAATCGTTTATTTTGTTCATCAATCGATGTCGCTGATATGTCGCCCCGTGGGGGAACGGGTGGGCCATGGTCCTGCAGAATACTCCCTCGGCTTCCTCGGTCGATCGTAAGAGGCGAGAAAAAGAGGTTGCTTTCTGTTGCCCTGGTGTTTGCAGCGCTAACGGGTAATGGGAAGCAGATCTGTTTGTGATGTTCTGTATTTTTGTCTGTCGTCATATAAATGAAATACCCTTGAGTACGACATTAAACACCAATCAAACAAACAAACAAAAAATCAAAAGAAATATATGCCCACTTGACCTAATAGCAATAACCTTACACTATACATTGGGTTTAATTGTGATTTTTGTGTATTGTAACATATATATGATTTACTATGTACATGTATGTTTTCCTTTGTGCCAATATTTTGTGAAACTTTTACTGAGATTAAGAGTTGTATGTTTTATTATCAATAATATGTCTGATAGTTATTTGTCCCACTGGTAAAGCTATTGATCAAACTTTAATTAACAAAGAATCAAGATTTGTTTGTAGCCTCTAAGCTAAGAGGAATCAGGAAGATGAAGTCTAAGTATGATGCCCGTTGTCATGAATCAAAAGTTTCTTGTATTTATATATACAAATCCTATTGTTCCAGACACTGGAAACAGGAGGGAATGAGGTTTGCTGTTCAAGGCCAGCAGATGGCGCACTTTAAAACTAAATAGCCAATCAAAATCCAAGGAAACCAATGAGGTTATACCATTTGGAGCAAATCACACTGCAATAGATTATGTGTTTTAGCAGTTTAACTTGCTGTTTGACACACATGTTTGGTAGGAACCAGACCAAGTTTGATTACAATTTCAACTAGAAACTGCTGCTAGAGGAATTTTTATTGGATATTTATTAATACACCACCTTCTGGACATCAGTGGGAAAAATAAAACAGGATTTTTATATATCCATGAGCATAGGCAATGACAAGAATAGTGAATTATCACCCTTTGTTTTATTGCAACATGTTTTGCCCGATATGCTTGTCTACCCATTGGTTGATGCATGTGACGTGGACTATGGTATCCTTTCCTGTTAGGCTGGCACAACCTCATATGTGAAAGTGAAAATACCTTTTGTATGACAAACAAGTCGAACAAGCAATGTCTTTACCTGTATCTAACAACAAATTATATTTCAGGATATAAGTTACATATGTGTAGATCTGTTGAACCTTTCTTTTCTGGATTTTGGTCGTTGTTGAATGTAAAATGTCTTAAATTTTGTTTTTAAAATTCCTTTCTCTTGTGTCAAACTGAATCTCTTACAAATGGTTTAATTAAACTGAGGGTTTTTTCTTTAGAAATAAAGATATGGCAATGTTTTTTCTGGGATTTGTTTTGATCTGTTTTTAGTTCGGTTAATTTTGTCAAAGTGTCCAGCGCTTCCAGAAGTATTTCTAAGAACTTCAAAAAGTGTTTTTAGAAAAGCACACCGAAAACCATTTAGAGAACAAAAAAGTTTACTAAAATTGGTAACAAATTTTGAATTGTGTAACTTTTGAAAGCTTAGGATTCAGTTTTGCCTTGACTCTCTCCTGTTTTGCATTAACCGATTTGCTACCAAGGGTGCCCGTAGGCATGGCTTAGTCAACTGATTGGTACTCCCTTCGCATATTCCAACGGCCATACCACTACTCCCATAGATCCAAGGATCGTCAGTGCTCAATCTTACGCTTTATTGAACACACAGCTATACACATTCGACGGTGATGCGAATAGGTATCTTGTTAAGACTATACAGTACATATTGATTGGGTAGATTTGTCCAGACGGCCGAATGTCAAAGTTATCGATTAATCTCCGATTTGACTAGATTTAGTGAATTATACGGTTTTATTTATACCACCTGTAGACAATGGAAGAAGGTAATATTGCATAGCAGAATCTTTCGTGAACAACCGTATGAGGACAGTTTTTTAGCCCACAGTCATTCTTATCCTACTAAAATCGAGATTAGGATTTATGCATAATCATGTTTATTACTCCTACTACACATCGATATTAACATATATTTATAATCATGTGTTTTACTCCTACTACACATTGAGATTAAGATATATTTATAACCATGTTGCTTACTCCTATTACACACCTAGATTAAGATATATTTATACTCATATTTCTTATTTCTACTAAAATCGAGATTAAGATCTATTCTTAATCATTTTTCTTACTCCTACTACACATCAAGATTAAGATATTTCCATAACCATGTGTCTTACTCCTACTACACATCAATATTAAGATATATCCATAATCATATTTCTTACTTCTACTTAAATCGAGATTAAGATATATCTATAATCATGTTTATTACCCCTACTACACATCGATATTAAGATATATTTATAATCATGTGTCTTACTCGTACTACACATCGAGATTAAGATATATTTATAATTATGTGTCTTATGTCTACTACACATGGAGATTAAAATATATTTACAATCATATACTCCTACTACACACCAAGATTAAGATATATCTATAAGCATGTGTCTTACCCCTACTACACATCGAGATTAACATATATTTATAATCATGTGTCTTACTCCTACTTCACATCGAGATTAAGATATATTCATAATCATGTTAATTGCTCCTACTACACATCGAGATTAAGATATATCCATAACCAATGTTTCTTATCCTACTACACATTGAAATTACGAACTGTTCTAATCCTAATTAAGTCGTGATTACGTTCTGTTCATATACCTATGCCTTAATCTGATTAAAATCAAGATTAAGATCTATTTATAACCATGTTTCTTACTTTTACTACACTTCGATATTGAGATGTATTTGCAATCATGCTTCCTAATCCTAAAATCGAGATTAAGATATTGTCATGATCTTGTTTCTTACTCCTACTACACACCGAGGTTAAGATATGGTCATGATCATGTTTCTTACTCTACTACACATCGAGATTAAGATATATTTATAACCAATGTTTCTTATCCTACTACACTTCGATATTGAGATCTATTTGCAATTATGCTTTCTAATCCTACTACACATCGAGGTTAAGATATGGTCATGATCATGTTTCTTACTTAAACTAAAATCAACATTATTTATTCATCTTTTTTACTTCTACTAAAAATCGAGATGACGGTCTATTTATAAGCCTGTTTCATAGCTATACTTAAATCGAGAATAAGATCTATTCATAAAATTTTTTATAACACAGATACTAAAAATCTATTAGTTATCATGTTTGTTAGAGTATGTCATGAAAGAGCAGGAGGAGATGTCAGTTCAAATTAGTCGTATCACAGAGTCTTATAACTGTTTGAAAAGGAATATATGAATGTAAATAAATATCATGGATTAATTTTAAGGACTCTAAAATAAAACGCAGCATGAGTTCATCAATATCCGGATCAGGACTAACCTGCGTCAAATCCCGGCAAAGAATCTGCTACCATATGTCCTACAAGTTCTGTGCATAGCAGACACTTGACAAAAATTGGTCTGTTGTCTTTGAAAGCTCTGTTTACTTTCTCATTGAAATCCAATTTGTCGATGTCCTTCGGTTTACAATCCTGTCCCAGGTCTAGTCCCGCCATGTTTCTTTCTAAGCTTTATAGGTTCACGCCAATATGTAGGCCATGGATCAAAAGGTTAATCTAGACGACGTAATAAATGGGTCATTGATCTGTAATCTCAACAGAAAAATTTAAAACTACTTGTAACTGTTCAAACCTTAACACACAGTTGTCAAAATGAGAACCATTCGTCAAACAAACAAATAAATCAACTTCAACTGAACGAATGATGAATTTTATTAATTTTACTTAATTTTTTCCTTTACATCAAATTGTATATAATATAGATAAAAGAGATTATTTTTTATCAGAAATATTCGTATTTATGAACATTATATAAACAATTTGAACAGCATAAATAGACGGTATTTTGTGTCCGCTTGGCCCTTTACTGCTGGTTTATTTTTACTTGTTCTGGAGTCGAGGCTTACCTCCATTATTTTCAAGTTTATTTTGACAGAGAAGACAAGTTATTGATCAAGGGGCCAATTTGAAGCACTGATAGTTTACGGATAACAAGAAATACCCTAACTTGTCGACTGTAGTACGATTATCAGGAAATACTGCATGACATTATAAACAATGTTTAGACTCTTGTATCTTAATTTCCATGCTTTCTCACGTACAGTACACATCATTAATTTGTGAAACAATTTTTTTAAATTTTGTTTCTGCCACTGACCCGAGTTAACGTGCATGAATTTACATAAGCATGCATTTTAATATTTTTTATATCAGCTATTCTTGTATCCAGGACAAATAAATGCATATTTTCGTACAGAAGTAAAAATATGGGTTAACGGCTTATATAATTTAATTATTTATTTACACTATCCAGAGAACCCAGCAAGCACAAAGACGACATGGGACAATTATAGCCTTTTTATGTTTATTTAAAAAAATATATTTGAATTTATTTTATTTTTACAATTTTTTTTAACAACTAAGATAAGTCGAACTAATAGCACTCCTGACACAACTTCACAAAGAGAAATAAACAGAAGCAAAAGCGACACGTACATGTGCTTGTTAAACTGTCGTGGATACCTGGCGATTGAAAAAAATAAATCAGGTCAGATCCGGTTTCGATCATGCTAGTCAAATATGGCGACAGCCACAACAATATCATATTACATGATACAATAATACACGATAGGTAAACATAATTTTAAATCTGATAATATGAGGAGATACGCTTCATTATAACTCGACTGGCTGCATGTCCAGGTATTTTCCGTTCACGTTTATCATACATAGATTTAGCGTACATACATTGTACTCTATATCCTAATCCTGATATATTGATAACAAAAACTATTTGTTCAAAGTGGCTTGTTTACAATTATTACTTAAATGGAATACTAAAATGAAAAGCTAGAAAACAAAAAATGACAATACAAATGTCAAGAAGACATTATCATTTTAAACTTTATTTGCGGACATATCTCGAGATTTCATGCGGAGAATCCAGCTCTAAGAATTATTACTAAGTCTCACAGACTATTCCAGATATCACAAAATATGTGCGTTCCAATCTTTGTAAAACAACCTTGTTTAGTTTGAATTAATTTTGCAATATCAGTTATTTTAAAAAAAATTAACATTTTTGAGAGTGTTTTCATCCCTGTTTTGGCACATTTCCATATAATCGGAATTGTCCTTATTAATATTCATGTTCGGCCCGCGGGCGTGGCTTTATCTTAGCGAGTGCGCTTCCTAAACTGAACCTTCTTCGATTTAACGTTCACCGGATGAGTCCACCTCACATGTTGTGACTCCGGCAATTGCGGGGGTGGTTTCTACGAGGTTTCCCCGCGGTTTTCCACCGTAATAAGGCTGAGTATAGTGTGAATTTGGCAATCTGTCGTGAAATACCCTTGAGTACGATGTTAAACACCAATCAAACAAACAAACAAAATTAAAGAGAACAGACCAATGTCTTGCTGAGTCTATTGTCCCAGTATTTGCCAATATTACTTCAAACATATTAATAAGGTTTATTGAGGGAGCGGTTGGGCCTTGGCCCTGCAGAATACTTCCTCGGTCGATCGTAAGAGGCGAGAAAAGAAGATTGCTTTCTGTTGCCC
>JARFOD010097939.1:0-31595 GCA_031763545.1 Mopalia muscosa
AAAAAACTTACAGCACAAATGGGGAATTGGTTTTCTGGAACATGCATAGTTTAACACATATTTGCTTCTCAATCGCTGTAATTTTACGGCATTAAGATATCAGAAAAATTGTTTTGCAAGACTTTTCTGCCACGTTTTTCCCTGTTTTACATCTCAGCTGAGTGAGTCTGATGGCGAGGTCATGGTATCACGAGATGCCAGGGGAGGTAACTTCCTATTTCTGATTGGTTAGTGCCAGTTTACTTCATACAAGGAGGAACTTTTAAAACATCGGGAGATCTATATTTTCTATCTCTTTGTTTTGTAAGAATAGTGTTTAACCCCTCGACATCGGCCATAGTGGTGCTGTTAAGAACTCTCTCGTTATTTTGACACCTCGTCAAAAACCTCGACACCTACGGTGGCTCGAAGTCAAACTGACGCGATGTCTTAACAACACCACTATGACCTAAGCCTCAGTCGGAAACCCCTAATAAAAGGGCGGGCGCCCTCGACGTGAAGTCACAGGTTGTACTTGATAGCCGCGATTCTCATCAACAACAACAACAACAACAAAAGCTACACATCACCAGCATGGCGGACGCACCGTCACAGCATGTCTGAACGGAAGTGGCACTGAACTCGATGTCATGAAAGTGTCGAGTGGCGTCATGACCGTGTTGATGGCACATGTGGCGTCGTGGCACATGCCGCACACCAATGTGCCTCAATACACCAAATCTCATTATTACTCAATAACGGTCAATTTCTTCTTTATCAGCAGCCTGGTGTCAAATTGATTGCTCTCTACATATAACGTACAAAATAATTACTACTTGAAAACCTTCCTTATTATGTAGAGAGCAATGTGACTCGAGTTGCCCTGCCTATACTACTCTCGAACTCTCATTTATCACCCAGTATACAGAAATTATTTCTTTATAATCTCTGACAAAAGCCTGTCCGTTTCTCAATCATTGGCAGAATGGGGTTTATACTTAAAACAGGATTTATCTTTAACCATATTGAAGCCCTTTGGAGGGTTGCCTTGTTACTCCCGTAGCTAACATTAAGCCGATATTATTGTTATGTCGTTGAAAGGGCTTTCTGTTCGTTTTCCTTCAACATGGTCAAGCCATCCGCGTATCAAAACACCTGGTGACGAAACTTCTGACAAGATGACACCCCTATCACTGTACAGATCCAGATGTGTTTTTTTATGACACTTTCCCCATGTTTTCGGCAACAATCTTATCTATATTTTAAAACATTATTCATTTCTTTTCGCCTGTTTAACAACATTCAGGTATGTTGTTTAAAAGAGTAACGAACCATACAGATTTAACTGGAGTTGCATTCCTCACAAAGTCTCTTTGACGCAATCTTTCCATTTGAAAGAATAATGTCAGTCGTGTGCCCATTAACCAGCCAATAATCACGCTCGGGCAACCATACTTAAAAACCTCCCAAGGAGACTTCTTGTTTCTATTCACGCTTTATCAAGTACTGCAAATTAATAATGGGCGTAACGAACCATAAACATTTAAATCCAGTCTTTTTTTTCTTTCTATTTTTTTCTTTACAGGAAGAACAATGGTGCGAGCATTGCAGTGGTTACGCTTGGGTAATCTAGTGAAAAGATACAATACACACGTCCCCTCCAATAACCAGCAGTTGTATAATACATACTGTACCTATTTTCTCCACGTCAAATCCCAGGTTCACCCTGTAACAGCGTCAAATTCCAATCTTTGGCATTTACCTTAGTCCTGTTAGCAGCGGATCAAAGCATACAGCGGTGCACGCTTTGTGCATTCAGCCGGTTACGTTATAGAAGAATCATTATAATCGTTATTGAAAATCAACAAAACAAACCTTTGGTGGAATTGATCTTTTCCGTGATCAAACAAAAACTTATTTAATATGTGAACGAATTACGAAGGCATCAATGCATTTTTTCAGTTTTTTTAAAATGGAATTATTATAAGTCTCATGGACGCAGATCTGATTTATAGTACAAATGTCGAACGGGTTTATCTAAGCAATACTAGCAAAAACAAAAACATGTATTCCTTTAATAGATTCAACAGACGAGATAACACAAAGCGTCTGCAAACGTCCATATACAAAGACATATTGTTCAGTCTCTTACTCGGGTTTATTCTGTAGAGAGCCGTGGAACCCGTCTATCGAGCCAGAGTCCGGACATCGGAGGAAAAGTCCATGAATCTCGACCGTAGAAGTTCCCACGCAACCAATCGCTTCACCAATCAGATATTGTGTTACGAGAAATAAATGACAGGGATAGTCAATGATGAAAGTGGGTGAAGTGTTGTCGAAAAAAAGGATATATTCGGGGTATTCAACCAACTCAATGAGTGTATAGCATATGTACCCACATCAACACACACCAAATATTCGTATATACGCCATTGGTGCTTTACGAAATTAAAAAACTTGTCAAAACTTACGTATACCATAAGCCTACAACATATGTTATCAGCGCTTTAACTTGAAACTTAATAAAGAAATGACAAGTAATGCGACTTTGTACATTACATGTATGTATATTGATACAAGCTTTCGAAGTACAACTGACTTCATCGTCAGGTATGGAATTAACTTGGTAATTTTGTCCGCCAGGGGGCGCATCTGTAATTCTATTTATATGCGATCAATCCGCCAAGGGTTGTAACGCAGAGTGTGGCTCGGAATAAAACTATTGGCTAGAGAATATGCTTTATACGTTGCTGTAAATCTATACTGCCATACTGTTCATGATGTCGTTATGGTGGATATCAGAACATAGAAGTGAAGTGGAATCAATGTGCGTAAAAGCGTCAACGCCATTCGCGTGGAAGACATTAGGCTATGTATCGTTAACAATTGAGGATTCTTATGAAAACATTGTGTGTCTGTTCCACTTACCAGTAAGTGGTTTAATTGTTTGGAACAGAGTCTGAAAGAGGCGTGGTTAATAGAACGGCGTATGGGAATATATGGAGGCACTGACGGGAATTAGTTGTGTTGGAAATGATGAATATGAGGTAAAATCCGGGTGTATAAGAAGAACTCACTCGTCCGTAATATACAGCAATTAGCGATTCTTTAGTCCAAACCAGATTATCCTATTTTGGGATATGACATCCACTTGAGAACTACTTTATAGCCGTTAATGACCGAAAGTGGTTGGTTATCACACGTTGCATGAAGGAATCAACCAGACAAACGCTGTGATATTAGACAATACACCAGAGAGGATATTGTTCCCTAAGGTAGTGCGAGAATCAGGTAATAGGGCTTCGGATAGTTAGAGAGGTTATTCTCTTATTTGAATTATCAATGAATGCAACCTTCATTAAGCTATTTTATTTTGAAACAGTTCATCAAGTTTGACATTGCAATCTGCAGCTCGAATATCGATCCAAAACGGACTCCACTCTCCATCAGTAAATCGTTTTCGGAATCACAACTTATCAAAAGTATGAACTTTTGAAACAAAACGCTTCTAGTTTGAAACAAGTTATTCTTCAGATGTATCAGAATGAACTAAACGTGACTTAATATGGCAAATTAAAAACGAACTGAATGCAAATGATTCAATATTTCCATTTATGCATTTAAAATTACTGTCCATTACGATTATCTGTTATTTGTGTTAGTATATTTTACAATTATTTGTGTTAGTTTATTTCATAATTATTTGTGTTAGTTTATTTTATCATTATTTGTTTTAGTATATTTTATAATTATTTGGGTTAGTTTATTTTATAATTATTTGTGTTAGTATATTTGATAATTATTTGTGTCAGTATATTTTATAATTATTTGTGTTAGTTTATTTTATAATTATTCGTGTTAGTATATTTTATAATTATTTGTGTTAGTATATTTCATAATTATTTGTGTTAGTTTATTTTATAATTATTTGTGTTAGTATATTTGATAATTATTTGTGTTAGTATATTTTATAATTATTTGTGTTAGTTTATTTTATAATTATTCGTGTTAGTATATTTGATAATTATTTGTGTTAGTATATTTTATAATTATTTGTGTTAGTATATTTTATAATTATTATGTTAACTACAGTTTGTGCCCCTAAACGTTTGGTGAGAAAATCAATAGCAAAGAGAGAAAAAATGCTTCAGGAAAACAGTTATTTTCCTCGCTTGAATTTCACGTTTAAAATCTAACAGACCACGAAAATCTTTGTCTCTTATTCTGATTACCCTGTATTTTATGGGCACAACATTACAGTAGAAAGAATACGTGACAATGGCGCTTTGTCATATTGTCATATTTCAAGGGTTATGTAGCTAATACTATTTCCTCTATGATTTATTTGTTACCAAGCATAACGAAATCTCTTACCTGATCTACAATATGCAGACTAATATTGAGTATCATTATATATACCTCAAAATCTGTCTAAAATCTGAAAAACATTTTCACACATGTAAAATAGTCATTTATTTTTCACGTGTGAAAAAATAAACATGTAGAATCAAGATTAAAGAGTTAGTAATCCCCCAGAGAAAATTTACATACGCTCAATAATGACTGCTTAGGTAATGATAAAACACTACGAAGTGGTTTTGTTTGTGTGACGTTTAATATGATATGTGAAGTGAGGAACAATTATACGTGGAGCGAAGAACAAAGATATGTCGAGTGAAGAACATATATATTTGGATTGAAGAATTGAAAATTTGTTAAGCGAATAATTAAAGATACGCTGGGGTGAAGAATAATGATAGGTCGTTGAGTGAAGAGCTTTTTTTAATACATAGAGTAAGGAATAACGATGGAGTAAATTGAATTGAGTTAGCATCTTTATATAATACATAATTTATTTAAAACTTTCTCTTATGTTGGTCATTTGGCAAAATGTTTCGCCCTCACCCTCCCAAATGTAGCCCCCCCTTACCCCCCCTCTCCTTACAGCTCTGAAAGTTCTTGACGATCAGTATGTCCCAATAAAAATATATGTATAACCAGATATGAAAAATAATGATATATGACTTGTGCCGTGACGTAGTGAGCTAATACGGCGTCCAGGGCGGTGTGATTGTTCTCTTTAAACTCGGGTGTCCTGGGTCTTCTACTAACTCATTGTCCCACATTTTCAAACTCACTTAATGAGACAAGTCCTTCCAGTTTGATAAAAGTCTTGTTGTAAATGTTGTTGGAGATGACACTGCATTTATGTCTTCACACAAATGAAATTGCGTCGGTGAGTACAACGGCGGGAAAGAAAGACATTTATTCTTCTTGTTATAAAAAGTGCAATCCCACAATGCCTCCCTGAAGCTGTAACAGGCCGTACTGGATTAAATGAAGCTTCTGTCCCGTTTGTGTACTTCCAGGGCTGACCTCCGTCTTTACTAACCCCAACCCACACAAACATAGTGCTATAAATCTTGAGTTCTGTGATCTCCGCTGGTTGAATGAGCCTTGCGCCTGACTCTTTACATCGATCCTTAGCCGCGGCATAATTCACACGCTGCTTCAGATCTAACTTGTAACACATACAGCCAGTTTTGTTCCAACCTTTGTCACAATCTCTCAAGCAGTTGACTGACTTAGCTAGGTTGTCCATTCTGTTTTCTATATTATTTCCTCGCTTTTGAAAGGCCGCTTCGGTTTTTTTAAATGACGATTCGATTTTTGAAAGCGTTCCTTTGGCTTTACTCCGCCATTGGTTCCATTCCTTGGTTGCCTGTGTCTTGAATTCCTGATAATCACGTGTCTTTTCCCGATTTCCTGTAGAAAATGTTGCAATCGCCTTCTCCCAGTCATTTGATGTCTTTGTAATAAAATCTTTTGTCCATTGTTTGACTTGACCAAGGTCCACAAGTATTTCATTTCGCATAAATTTTTCTGATTTTTGACCAAATTTTATTCGGTCCAATTGAACAGTGAACATCGCTTGGTTCTGTTTAAATTCTTGCAAACTGTCTGACGATATTGATCTGCTCAAAGCGCTGACTTGAGCTTTCTTAAGCTCCCTCATCTCGATTTCAAGTTGTCTGGTTTTGTTTTGTTCGGACTCAAGGACTTTCTTAATGCCGATAAACTGTAACTCTAAATCTGACAAAGATAGGGAACTGCTGACTGTTCCCAATAGACACATACACCATAACACAGACTTCATCTTCAGGCTGTTTGATAAACTGTAGAGAAAACAATCTTCACCCTACTCTGAGGCCGTTAATGGTTTAAGTTACCCATCCACCCAGTGTCCTACATATAAATATCCAATTTAACAACATGATGAGATGTTATCCCCAAGCACTTAACAAATCCGGTTGTGAAACTGTATAAGTATAGAGTGTTGTTTGACATCTATATGCTAATTGCTACAGGCTAGTTTGTTATTTAAATCACATACGCTTGATTACATTTACAGTATCCTCATCTTTTGTTCTTGTTTTGTTTATTATCAATGTAATTATATTATCATTATGTCACTAGATTCCCCATCAAGCTGCGTTACAGATCAAGTAATATTCAAAGCTATTCAGGGTTTGGTTGGCTTGATATTTTGTCAAAGTAATGAATAGAAATGGATACTATTTTAATGCTGAACACATTTATCAAAATGTATTCGTCATGATTTAAATTAACTAATTAACGGCTATACTAATTCTATTGCAAGTGCAATACACATGGTTGTCTTTGGGGATATACAATAAAATAATAAGTCTACGTCGTAATTCAGTTGTCTTTCCCTCCGAAGTTCTAATAAACACACCACACGAATTGTAAAAATCAACAACAGTTTGAGTGTCTCAAATTATGTTACAACTGACGACAAATAGCAACCAAACAATAAAATTGACAATAGAACTCAGAGATTATTACCAGACCATGTAGCCATTCTTTTGCAGACAATTTTCAGACTCGCAAAATGTCAATCATGTGAGTTTGGGGAAACTTGTATTTTCATATCTTACTATTTAATCTAACAGCTCGTTGTACCCGCCCCCTTTCTCAAATAATTTTGGAGTTTAAACTGTAACAATACCTTCATTCTAAGTTGAAATGTCCTAGGGTAGATGTTGTTGTCACAATGTAAAGAACAAGGGGGGGGGGGGGAGGGGGGGACATCAGTTCAAAGAAAATTTAATCGTTTTTAGAAATGACATTTATTGACAATAAATGTCCTGGACTGAATTACCTTAGACATGTTACCATTTATTTCGGAGCTGCTGCGCCCAATCATTCAGACATAAAAGAATACGTGTTGGTCAGATTCATTCGTGATGATGGCCGATTTTCAGCTTCCTTTTACATTCGGCTATAAATCTTTAAACTGTTGACCAGTAGAATATATTCTTTGTTTGTTGGATTGGGGTTTAATGTCGTACTCAAGGGTATTTCACTTATATGACGACGTGCCAGCCCAATGGATGAAGGAAATCACCCCCAACGCCACTGGCAACAAACAGACAGGACGGGACAAATACAGGACGCAATACAGACACCACAAACAAATTGGTTTCCTGTTCTCCTTTAGCTCTGAGGGCACCAGGGCAACAAGAAGCTTCCTCCAGCCACCCGCCAGTTGAATAATAGAATCTAACACAACCATATATTCATCCAACACCCGCCTTAGCTCTACAGACTGAACAAATATTTTGAGTTTTGAGCCTAAAACATTTCCTCTGTTGATCGATCAAGACTTTTTATGAAATGTTTCGTTCTTTTGTAATCGTTAATGTATTTCAAATCGTTTTCCAAATCGGTTCAATATAAAGACTGGTACTCATCCTCTCGGACTCACGATTGTCTGGCTGCTCTCAATCAAAGGCTATAATGCTACTTTATTGTCACTATAATCAATTCTGTATTTTAAGAAGTCGGCTTGTACATGTAACAGACAGTTAAGAGATCCCATGTGATTGATACCGGCTTGATTCGACCAAGTGGATACATTCCACTCTCCCGTGTCTGGTTGATTACCCGTGTATATACGCCCCCCCCCTCCCCCCCCTTCCTGTCCCGCCCCCTCTTAGCAAGATCAGCTATCAATAGCAAATCTGGTAAAAATAACAAAGCTAATGAGGAAAGTCCCCTTAAAGGTAATATATTAGTCTTAAATACTCCTGTTAGAGATCTTTGGAAGAAGAAGGAACTGGAAGTCAGAAACATGTTGGGCATACAATGTATGGAAATTAGTAAAATAAATAAAAGTTGAAATAAAACGAAACAGTGAGCCTCTAACGTTAGTTTGTTTACCACCTGGGGGTTTTACTCACGTGATAGCTTGTCGAACAAAAACAAGCAAGTTGCTTAACGATCTATGCGACCAAAAAGACGCAACCCCACCCGTGTATGAGTCGTTCTTGAGTTATTACTATATACTAGATACAATCATATTTTTAGAGAAATTCTCTATAAAACAGAAATATTTTAGATAGTATGGTGTTTTATCAACAGTAAATGCAAAGTAATAACGCTTAATCTATATTAACTGTTGAGTGATATTGAATATTTCTCCAATATAAGACCAGACAAATCAATAACCCAGAATGAATGCTGCAAATCATGTATGTGATGCACGTTGTGTGGAATTAGGAGTTTTATTGGAGGAAGCGTATGTCCCTCCGTTAGTTTCAATGCTATTCACAACACGACAAGAGGGACAACTGTATGAGATAAACCATAGAATGTCTCGAATCCAGTTATTCTCTAATTCGCTCTGATATATTAATAAGGTGTCAAAACCTACATTTAGGCCTATTAATCCCTAGATTTGGTATAATATCTTCAGTTATAGCTTACGAGTAACTTTACTTTTGGCGATTTTAAGTAAGAAAAAATGGGACTTATTCCACCTATAAAGTTTGGATGAGCTTAGAATTCATTCCTCTTGTATAAAATTGGAAATATTCTCACTGCAAACGCCTTGGCCTGACCAGGTTATTCTACGACGATAACATCGTTTAGCGATCTGCTAAATATCTGGCCTACATTAAAAGTAGAACATTTTGAATTTGTTCACGTGGTCTATAAGGAGCCTTTCTAATAATTAATTCGTAAAATCGTAAAATCTCTTCAAAATCGAATGGACGAACTGTTCATTTTGCTGCAGTTCTTATTCGAAACTATTAAACATACACTGGTCTATCGAGTAGCGGAATGATGACAGAAGGCCCGCGATCGTGGCTTAGTAGTTAGCCTTTCTGCCTAATTATTAATCTTACTTATTTACTTTAGAGTCTGGAACAGTGCGAAATTATCATATGTGAAATACTATACCCTTGAGTGTAACGCTGAACCCCAATCAAACAAACAAACAAACAGACAAACAAACAAACAAACAAACACACATTATCACGGGATCATGTTAACAAACGGTATCCGCTCATGAGATGATTGTCGATTATAGGTCTTCATGTTTCTGAAGGTACGGCGTAGGCCTAACTCACGAAGTCTGTACACTTATATTCACCTCATCATAGTACCATATACGGCACGTTATTGACGAGGTGAAATAACACAGGACTTGAGGAGGCATTAATTATCATTTGTTAGGTGTACCTAGGCGCGGCCATCTTGATCCACCCTCCTGTCTCATTGACAGGTGTCACGTCATTAAAGGGATTTGAGCGGTGTTCAATTAAAACCAGACCTAGAATCATTCTATTACAACATCTATTGTTGCACTGTTACATGACCAAACTCTTAAAGTTTGCAATTGTAATAATTTTAATCACAAAAACACACTTTTGAATTACAAAGTGTATTATATTGTTAAACTTATAATGAATTTCATCACTAAGCTATTTCTATTCTAGAGAAAGAAACTTCTGGGTGCCTACAGCTGGATTCGAACTCGGGTCTGGCAAGCAAGGCCAGACCTCTAACTGATTGAGCTACAAAGGCACACGATAGAACGAAGACGCATGTACACCCCGACTGCTCTACAAACAAATTGAATATAAGGGGAATGAATTGTGATTAAAATTTGAACATTTTATTTGATTATTTACAATATGAATAATGTATGAAAAGTTCGACGACTGTACGGTCAATTGGACGGGCGATGCCGACACATTTGCACAATTTTCCGTAAAGACTTGCTCAGTCTGGCAGACATTCCTGGTCGGTATTTCTTAGCCTTGGAGGTAACAAACTTTGTGTAATGGGACAGGTCCTCTTCTCCACCATCTTGTTTGTGTGTGACACACTCTTCTGTTTTTTGTTGGCACTCTTCCGTTTTCTGTAAATCATTTATCACCGTCTCATTTTGAAGAGACAATCTCTGTATATTTTCTTTGGCGAGTTGTCTTGCCCTTTTCTCTGCTTTCTTTTCAAGTCTTCTGATTTCTAATCTGACTGAAAGATCTGACGTAACCTCCGTTTTCATCGTCTTTTCCTGAACGGTGAGAAAATACTCTGTCACCACCGGCTTCAAGTCAAATTCTACGTTTAATGTCCGATTGTTTTGATTGCAATTCTCATTTCGGATGCAAGATCTTAGATAACGCACATCAGACAAATTCTTCCGTAGAACTGGGTTAATTTCCTCAAAAGTGGAAACAAATTTAGCCATATCTGAAATATAAAATAAAAATGGATACAGAATTCTAGTATTATTTTGTATTTTTTTTTTAGTTTGAAAGCAAAACGGCCACTTATACAAGTTCCGTTTAGTTCGAACATCGAATTTATTTCTTAGACTTGGAATTCAGCTTATTTTTACTGACATGGCAGGTGAGTTTTTGTCGACATTTTGAAATTGCCATGCATGGTTTGAGCAGGGGTTTCAGGTCAGTGTGCTTTATTAACTTGAATATCGATGTAAGAAGAGTTTAACAACCACCAGCAAGTGAGAAGCTTTGACTTTGAACCCTGTAGAGGTTGATTAAGGTAAATGCCGGAGGATTTCGTCCAGGGAAAGATTGCGAGAGAGTTACACGTCCCTGAACTTAATTACGGTTTATGGCAAATTATTCGTACATGACCAAGTTATTCATTAGCGATCCTTGATCACATGTATATATCTTGTATATAGCTATGTGAAAAACTTTTTTAACGTATTGGATATGTTTACTGTTATCTTCCTAGCAAACATTTGATTATTTTAAAGTTTCAAAAACATTTGCTTACCCGTAGTATTGTTAAAACACACAAGCTGGGATCAAACCATGTGAGGTTCCTCATACACTGAGATACACACTACTGTTCTCTGGCAACGTGAACGTTTATGACGTCATCTGATAGTGACGTATTTACATTTATGACGTTTACGAACAACGTTAATATAGATGACGTCTACAGTTTATTGTGATATGAGAAAAACGTAGGTAGCAGTTGACGTACCATTACAAACGTCACAATTAACTAAACGTAACGTTATAATATAAACCTTGGCAGTATATAGTTCGTCGCCGCAATCGGCAAACCTTCGGGTTTTATTCTCCATGGGCCAGTTGCTCGAAAGAGTATTAGTCGCTAACACCAGATTAAATCGCTAATACCGAGTTAGAGATAGACCTTCAATATGGCGTGACGTCATCTAATAGAGGTTAAAATTGAATAGTGCTTCGAGCAACTATCCCCATATCGCTGTATCATCATATGCAATATTCTGTGCAGGAGGAATTTTAAGTCTCGTTTTTTGTACTTTCGACATATATCTGAAAGTCAGGTTTCTGGTACAGAAATGTACGCGATTATGAGAGCAGTAGATTCGAGGACTACCAGGTGACGTCACCAAGCGTTTACGATTGCCCTCATCAAGATTCTCTAGGACGAAATATTTGGCAAATAGCGAACTATAGGAAATGTTGTTTGCAAGATAATTCTCCATGTACAGGTACATCTATTTTCTTTCCTTAACCGCTTTAATATTTGCTCAACTCAAGGTGTTTGATAACTGATATAAAGGTGTGGTCATGACGTCATTGTTTATAACACCTGAACTGATGAAAAATGAATGAGATTATACCAGTGAATTAGTGAATGATATGCAACATTAAGATAACCCAATGTTTAGTTACTTTTCTTGGAGAGCCGAAGTCTTTGCCATGACGTTATTTATCTTGCTCGCTTATGTCATTAAAGACTACCATTAGTTTAGCCTATTCAAAACATATTTGTACTATAATGTCCAATTGAATAAGCCTATCACCATATTAAACATACATGAACTCGGAGATCAATTATTATCTATGCTTGAAACAATAATATATAAAATATAAATAAAAAAACCTCTTTACTAAACTCATCTTTTTTTTGCGTATGAAATTCGTGGTGGAGAACATTTTGAGCGATATGTCGGAATTCATCGATTTAGCTCAAACAGCACAGACAAAAGATATGGGTTAAAGGAATTCCACAAGCCTTATCCCCATTAAACAAAATTATAAAATGCATGACTATACCCTGTTGTTATCTCCTAAATTATGGAAGAAATGTGGAAATATGGCAGCGAATAAATTAATTTTTATTTTATTTAAAAATTCATTACATATTTACGGAGATACATTTGTTCCTAGCTTACATTACATTTAACTGGATGCCAATCATAATAAGCCAGGTTAGGAAGGTCGTTTACCAAGCCGGCGTCTTTTCCCCCACACCTAATTATCATTAAACCTCTTTTATTCATGGAGGCAATAATGGTTTCTAAATAGCGTGTGGGAAGTAGAAAAGAGATAAAAATATCAAATGCTGCCCGGTATGGCGAGAAAAAGGCGTGGCAGTCATTTGACTACTTGACGCCTCGCTTTCAACAACAAAAGGGTGCGACAATGGGTATCAATTTAGTTATCATGCCTCTGTTCACAGACATTAAGAGCACATCTGTTGTAACGCCTCACTGAACAAACTTTCCAGACGATTACCAATGAAAATCTTATTGTACCTAATATATTTATTTTTGGATCAATTTGTAACCCACCAATTATATGTGAAGAGGTCAGATAAGTGCAGAAGACCATCACCGTCTGAGCTCTAACAAACATCTGTGAGTAAATCTGTAGCTGTCTTTTATAGGAAACTCTGTAACAGACATTTATGGGGGAACCCTGTAACATACATTTACGGGAAACTTTGTAACATACATTTATGGGGAACTCTTTAAAATACATTTATGGGACACTCGATCTGTACCATACATTTATGGGGAACTTTATACCATACATTTATAGGAGACTCTGTAGTATACATTTATAGAAGACTCTGTCACGTACATTTATGGGTAACTGTGTAGTTGACATTTATGGGGATTTAAGATGCTCAGAAATCTGTATCTGAAATATGTGTGTGAGAGTTGGGGAGGGGGGGGGGGGGGTATCTGTTGCCGTCCTTTATAGGAAACTATGCAACAGACATTTATGGGGAACTCTTTAAATGACATTTATGGGACACTCTGTAACATACGTTTATGAGACACCCTGTAACATACATTTATGGGACACTCTGTAACATACATTTATGGGACACTCTGTAACATACATTTATGGGACACCCTGTAACATACATTTATGGGTAACTGTGTAGTATACATTATAATGGGGGACTTAGGAGGATCAGAAATATGTGTGTGAGAGTTTGTGGGGGGGGGGGGGGGTCTGAACGCAGAAACTCTGAAACAGAACTCAATGTCTCTCCGTGGAACACAGAAGTCAATAGGAGTGTGACAAGTGGCTCCGTCTGTGAGATGTGCTGTCTGTACGACAAATCATAAATGATAACCAATTAATGTCTCCTTTCGCCAATATCAAATTGTTCATGATAACGTAAACCTCTTAGGAACTCCGTAACCAGCAAATATAACATATGTCTGCGTCAACACGGTGGTTTGAAGGGCAATGATGACTGCGTTAAAATATTGTATTCATCCACAACTCAGTTAAGACAATAGAGAATTATAGACACATTGTTGAACCGTGATGGGTTTGTCTTTGTGTAAGAATATGAAGAGAGACGTTAAGCTGAAGTGTATTTCTCCATTGTCACACATTGAAACGAAATAAGCAAAATATGGCGAAAATATCTGCATCATAAATGCAAAATAATTCCAAATTATTGAATTGGAACATGAATCGTGTCTCACGATAGCGTGTCACGTGCAGTTGTTTAAATGTGCGGTTGTTTAAATAAACACGTGCGGTTGTTTAATTGAAATCAAAGAAATTGATTCTTTGTGAGTTCAAGACACATTGTTTAAGCTTAAGAGAATATATGTGCTTACAATACAACGGACAGTGTTATTCACACTAAAATATGGCATGAGATTCACCGTAAGATTTACTGTTAAAGTGAATCTCTTGCGACTGGACAGGGGAATAACGGGTTTGACCCTTGCCGATACTAATCCAATCTTAATCCTCTTAGAGCCAATACTGTTTTCTCTCAATTATTTCTCATCGTCTGTCGTGTGCAATTTTGACAATAAGCATACAATCCGGTTGGGTGTGATCTGTGCAACACCTGTAAGTTTATTTACTTCAGCTTTTAAGCGGATTTTCTTTGATAGTAGATAAGCACAGGCTGCGTTGTAATCCAGTATTACCTTTAGATATTAGGCAAAGTTTATGAGATCTGTACATCCACCAGGTACTCTGCCCTCTACCTGTAGAGGACAGACATATAATAAGCATACGATCAGGCTGTGTCTAAAACCATCAGAACACAAACAGGTGAGTGTGATCTGTGCAATACCTGTAATTATATCTACTTCAGCTTTTAAGTAGATTTTCTTTGATCATAGATAAGCCAAGGTTGTTTTATAATCCAGTATTAAATATATAGGTATAAGGCAATGTTTTCTGAGATCTATACATACACCGGGTACTAAACCCTTTATCTGTCTGTACGACCCTTTATCTGTACGACCCTTTATAGAGGACAGACAGCTGTGTCATAGCTCTGAAATTGAAAAACCACCAGGTTAACCTAGAGACACTTGGATGTGTTTATTTGTCATCTCTCTGTGATTTGACAGACTCTTATTCGTTCTGAGGTGTTTCGCTGTATTCAACGTAACTGTATTTTCCTTACAAATTAACTGCCCCCACAACCGATAAGGTATAGGCAAATATTTAATCCAAACCGGCTCTTTTCCACTTTGTCTTTATTTCACAATGTAACTAAAAACAAAAAGACCTATCAAAGTGACAAGCTCGTTTGAACTTTTAGTCAGTTCCATCCTTTCTTTCTCGGGTAAGGTTCAGATAAAACCAATAACCAAATTAAACTACACATCATAGCGAACTCCAATGAATTTATAAACTATGGCAATCGTAAGATGATATTTTTTGTATAAAACCCAAATTGAATGAGATTCTACCATCTACATAAACCAGTGTTTATCTTTATTTCACCACAGAACTTAGACAGGAGAATAATTATCGAAGTGTATGTTTTTTGTCGATTCCTGGGTAACTCTGTCTTTTCGAACAAAGATATCGTTATTCCAAAATGTAATTGATAGGTTGTCAGTTGTTCCAGGGTGATTAAGACACGTGTTTTCTAACGTACCGAGTGAAAACGGTAACCGATCTTTAAGATTAAATTGTAGGTTCCGTGTAGCCATTTGAGATGTGTTGTGTCAAAGTAAAGTTGTCTAGACGGTTGTTACTAATTCATGGTCAGGTGAACCCTTAGGAAACAACCCTACGTGCTGTTGAATCGTGCAGTGTTGCTGTTGAATCGTGCATTGTCTTGATGCTTTCTTCAAAAGTTCCAAAGTGAAATCTTCTGACATTACATGGACGCTAAAACTAGCAATGGATCGACGCTACAATGGATCGACGCTACAATGGATCAACGCTACAATGGATCGACGCTACAATGGATCAACGCTACAATGGATCAACGCTACAATATGGATCGATGCTACAATGAATCGGACGCTTCTTTCGATAGTCAACCTAACCTTTACTATAGAACACCTTGGTCGACGCTATTTTACTGGGGGCCGTTTGTAAATATCTACACTGACTCAAGTCACAAGCTAAATAAAAAGAAACCAAAGTTTCAGAAGCATTATTGGTCTTTATTGAAAGCTTCCTTTGTTGTGATTCCTGAATTCATTTGAAAGAAGCGTGAGTATGTTTATTCAAAGCCACTACAATAACAGGTTGATTTCAAAACACAAAATAGATAACGGAATCTAAGTAGGCAGTATTCCACAATGCCCCACTAACACACAAGGCGTATAAAACTGGTATCGTCTTTCATCTCATTAAATTTCCGTATTTAAATTAGTCATGCTTATGTAACTTTTGTTCAATAGTGGCGAGAGACACTTGTATCGAATTAATAACTTTTATAAAGGAATGATTGATTCCCAAATGTTAAGTGTTGTTTACATTGTTTTCTTCCTGTATTAGTTCTGAGTTCAGGATTGAAGTCTATGAAAGTGCTTTAGTACAAGTTTAAACTGGACGATGTTTACGAATTTACAGATATTTTTTCGTATTTGTAAAAAGTATATTTTATTTGTAGTGGAGGTAATTGCAATCCATGCTGGTTACACTATATTCAGCAGAGAAAGATAAAGTAGACCGTTACATGGTAACAGAGTGTTCATGTGGTACGTGGAGGAGAGGAATATGCTAGACGGGGAGTCGTCTTACTCAGCACTATCTAGCCCTATTCGATATAGGTCATAATCGGAAATACTAATCCAAATTTATTGTAAGCCGTTTTATCCCTTCTACCGTTATTCTACATATGTCGAAATCTTTTCACATATGTGAAAATCTTGTCCGCATATGTGGAACTATTTTTCACATATGTAAAATAAATGACTTTATTTTACATATGTGAAATAGAATTTCACAGATGTTAAATTCTTTTTCACATCTGTAAAATTAATTATTAATTCTACATATGTTAAAAAGAATTTCAGTTACGTGGACAAAAATTTGTGAAAATAATTTGACATGTAAAATAAACCTTAATTCAACATATGTGGAGATGTTTTTCATGTATGTTAAATAAAAAGGCAAGCTGAACTCTTTTGTAGTTATGTGAAACAAAAGCACCGGTGACCTCAATTCCGGTCTTCTCCCCCAAGCCTGTACTTAGCGAAAATAAATTTGCTAAAGTCAAAGCATTTTCTATTTTCTAGCGAAGAATAAATAGGAGAAACTACATTTGTTTTATAGTCCAACAATTGCGACTGGTTCTGATTTATCGCCGTAATTGGCATTTTTCATAAGAGAATGTATGGCTTAGTGTTTCAGCTGTTTTTGGCTGTAAATATATGCAATTGTTCGACTGGTGGTAGTCTGCGCTTTGCTTTGTTGTAGTTGTAACTACGTATTTCCGGATAAACAGCATGTGGAATATATTACTTTCGTCTGTGCATTCGTCTTGAAATTCTACACAAGACGATAGGAGGACAAAGAAGGCTGGACACCGTCCCTTCCTTTAGGAAGAAATGATTTCTCAGTTTTTGATAAGTGGAGCTCTTTTTGTACATATGTAAAATAACAGTTTATTTTAGATCAGTGAAGTTCTTTTCTACACATGTGAAATAGTTAGGTTTTTGTGAATTATTTTACTTATGTGAAAAAGAATTTCACATCTGTTGAAAAGAATTTTTCAGATGTTGAAAAACTTCTACATATGTAAAATAAATTTGTATTTTACATAAGTGAAAATCTTTTCAACATAAGTAAAAAAATAATTTCACAAATTTGAAAAAAGATTTCTACATAAGTTAAATAAGTGCAAAACTAATCTGACATATGTAGAATAATGGTAGAAGTGATAAAACGGCTTGCCATACACATTTGTTTGCCATTGTTTGAGAGCGCTAATATTAACTTTAATCTCAATCCATCAGCGCTATAAATGATCCTATAGGGAAATGGTATAAATTGCTTAATATTGTTTTGATCGAAAAATCCCAAAACAGAACACATGATTTTAAATAATGTAGAAACATCATTGTCAACCGAATACATAGAATGTTTATTCTGATGGATGTCTTTGATTCAGCAGATAATAAAGGATGAAACAATAGGATGGCCTAAGGTCTTCTCTGGTGAAAGAAGAGAAGAATGATGGTAGTACAATATTAGCTCTAAATATCATAATTGTTTTAAAAAGTTGAACCGGTAATTTTCTAGGATATCGATAAAATACCAATATTTAAAGAAATCGTAAAGAATATATAAGTTATAGCCTTATATTTGGACTGATACAGCTTATAAGACACTAGTAATAGGCTTAATAAAATATCATCAGCAGAAATACACACAAACGATGTCCATTGGTACAGCTGATGGTGGACAGGTCTTATAAAACAAAAACTGTATAAATCACAAAATATCTCCGACATAATTACAGGCTGTTCATTCAGCTAACAAACAAATCGATCTCTAGAAAAACAACCAAGCGTATGAAATTGGATCAACGTATTGTGTGTTATTTCATTGATTCAGTTGACTTTGGTATCACAGGAACATAATCAAGATTCATTTGACCTTGGTCAAGGTAAAAATCTTTTCATCTCTGATTCTTTTCAGCTTTTGACAGTAGCTTGACTTGGCTGACTATACAAGCTAAACGATAGAACGATTTGACGATAATATCGTTGTGCTCGTGACCTCTGACCTCGAATTAACATAGAACATAACGATGTACTTACTATAGGAGTATAGGAGTGTTGTCCACTCACTGCTCGTCGATATAATGTGGAACTAGTGTGGACGTTCTGCGCATGTCTTGGTTTCGAAAAGGAACTGTGCAGGGGTGGGAGAGGCCCGTTGTAAGCATCGCTTGGGGGTTTCGTTACAATCAATGGTCAATCAGAACTAGCACAGGGAGTTTTACCAAAACTAAATGTCGAAAAGTCGAAAAAGAACTAACCATATACGACTACTTTAGACCTGTATAGTGCAGAGAACATTGCAGTCTGTTGTCCGCTGCCGTAGCTGTGTTGTCAGATCTTAATTGTATTCATCTTATCATTTTTTTTTTTCTAAAATTTTGAGCGTATTCTTCTAATCCCGTCAGATTTTGATTTTATTCCTCTTATCACGTTGTCAGATTCTGTCCATATTGATCTAATCACGTTGTCTGATTCTGGCCGTATTCATCTAATCACGTGGTCAGATTCTGAGCGTATTCATCTAATCACGTGGTCAGATTCTGAGCGTATGCATCTAATCACGTGGTCAAATTCTGACCGTATTCATCTTACCACGCTGTCAGATGCTGACCATATTCATTCAATCACGATGTCAGATTCTAACCGTATTCATCTAATCACGTTGTCAGATTCTGACCGTACCTGCGGGCCGACAAGTAAGCCTGGAAATAAAGTAAATAACAGTTTGGGTTTATTATATTAGGGATTTTGTTTGGTCACAACTGAAATAAAAATGTCCTAAACAGAGTGACTGAAAATGTCCCAAATATCTCGATGGGCTTCCCTTGGTGTTTACTTGGGTTGGTGTCTGACGGTTACACTTAATGTTTCTGACAATGGGTAAAGAAGATAAGAGTCGGTTTGAAGAGCGGATGTCGGCTGGTTTCCTTTAATCTTCTGTAGTATCTTGACCAGTAAACCATACACAGCCAGATAACCAGCACACACCGGATTGATTCAAGGGGAATTAATCAGAGTTAACAATATCTCAATAGGTTTGTCTCCTCAAACTGAGCAGCCATCTTCTATCGTATTTCAATTAAGCTTTTTTCTGTTGTTCAGTCAAGCTTTCTTTTTATCTTTCCTCTTTTTCTCATCGTTGCTTTTGAAAAAACCGGTTTTCAAATCGATTCAGTATTAAGACGAATACTAACGATTGGCTGACCAGCTCTTAATTAAAGCTTGTAATGCTAATTTACTGTCTCTGTGCTAAATTCTGTCTTTAGATAAGTCGGCTTGTAACAGACAGTTTAGAAATCCTCTTTGATTGATTACCGCTTGATTTGACCTGATGGATACGTAACACTGTCCCTAGTCTGGGTGAATAACCCGTGTTTCATGGTCCAACAGCCGAAGTCATCGAACAGTAGACAACCACGGAAAATTACTAAACTTATACGGATACAGATATTATAATGGCGTCCAAACACTCTTATTGCGGGTGTTTGAACGAAGAAGGAACAAAATTAACAGGAATATGCCGGAAATAGAAGGAATCTCTTGAGGGCAAATTCTCCATCTGGTGAAATGTATGTGTATTCAAGACAGAATGTGTAATTCTAATGTTCCAAAGCAACGTGAGTTTCTGAAGAAAGTTCTGTTGTTCCCCATTAAAATACTTGGGGGCATAATAAACTCCTGTGGGGCAAATTTCTCGTTCGCCATTGCTGACAATGTTTGCTAGGGTGACAACAAAAACTACGCTAACAGTGTACAACATTGTGACAAGTCTTGCTTCTTATTGGTGGAAGCATAGTTCCTAACTCATCTATGTCAGTGAGACAAAGAAAAGGAAACAAATCTGCCAGCTTACCTCGAGAATACCTGCGCATTCAAATAGTTCAGAGAAATTAAATAAATCACATCACATAATGCTACCTAATAAACTTATTGACTTTAAACTTTAAATGCTTGTTTTGTTTTTCTGACCAGAGTATTATTGAATTGTTTATACACTCGTGCTATTTATCATGTACATAGTGAAAGCAGACCAATGTGTCTACGTCTTTAGTTGATAGTTCGTGCACTGTCATCTACTGTCTAAGACGTTCTTCGCTGTATTTATTGAAATTATGATATACATGATTCTTAATTCCATCCGACAAAACAAAGTGTGAGAACATATTTTCTGTCAGGTTCCATGTAGTTCCTATAATAATTAGAAAAGTTGTCGTATTTGTAGTATTGGTTTCAGTGGAACAAACAAAAGACAACTACAACAAATTAATCAGGTTCAATGTGTACCAGAACGCGTGTTCAATACTAACCATTTGAAGCACAATTACATGTGATGTTTTCCAATTTTGTATCCTTTGTTTTCGCGGATAACCTAGATTCTGCATCCACTAAGCCAAATTAACACCATTCGTTATGAAGTGCATATAATTTGAAACCGGATTAAGTAATCCGGCCTTTTGCATTAAAGAAGGTATTCATAATAACATTTGCATCCTATACCTGACCACAGTACCCTTTTGACAGCAAACAGAGTAATTCACAATATAAGAAGAAAAGGAGTTACTGATCTCTAAGTGGAGTTATTTATTTTTATAGAAATTTTCAAAATGTTTAGTTGAATTCCCTCGTATTGTTCAGCAATAGGTGGTGTTAGAAAGGATTAGGTATCCGCTTATGGCAAGCCATTTTATCACTTCTACCTTAATTCTACATATGTCAAATTAGTTTTCCTTTTATTTTGCATATGTACAATTCTTTGCCACATATGTGAAGTTCTTTTTTACTTATGTTGAAAAGATTTTCGCTTATGTGACAAAGAATTTCACATATGTAGAATACAAATTAATTTTACATATGTAGAATTCTTTTCAACATATGTAAAATTCTTTTTACATAAGTCAAATAAAACATAAAAACCTAACTATTTCACATATGTGGAAAAAAATTTCACTTATGTAAAATAAACTTTTATTTTAGATATGTACAAAAGTGTTCCACTTATAAAAAAACTGAGCAATGAATTCTCCCCAAAACAAGGGACTTTATCCAATCTTCATTTGTGCTCCTATCGGGGTTGTGTACTTTCAAGGCGAATGAAAAGACGATTGGAATATATTCCACATGCTGTGCAAGTTTAGCCATAGCAGGACACACTTCCAAGTCGAGACATTTGATCAGTTTGTTCACTATAACGAGATTACAATAATGACAAAGCAAAGCGCAGATATATATAGGTCATTGAGGGCAGACTGCCAAAAGTCTAACAGTTGAATATATCAACAGCCAACAATACAAAACCACACGTTCTGATGACAAATAAACAGTGAATATTATATAAGGTGACGGGTTTATTCTTATTCAGTATCTTTTATTGTAGTCTACATCATTTTATTTTCCCGACGAATCCTTATAGGCCATATCCCAGACATATCAGATGTAGAAATGCTCTCTACAGAATCGGTCGCAGTTGTAGACCTATACAACAAATGTAGTTTTCCTGATTTTTTTTTTCACTAGGAAATAACAAATGCTTTGCGAAATACTTGGTTGGATATCCTTCTGATTAGATTGCACTTTTTGAGCAAATTCATCAACGCTAAATACAGGCTGTTAGGGAGAAGTCAGTAATTGAGGTCATGGATGACTTTGACATTTCATTTACTAAAGAACTCTTCTTTTTTTTTTACCACACTCACACTGATACTGGTTCTCATACTCATACTCACATGAGTTGATCCTACTTTAGTCATCAATAAATAACTGCAAACGTTCTTTTTTCAAGTACATCGACTTTTATTCAATAACAGCTTGTTTGCTCAAACCACCGTGTTTGATAACTGATATAAAGGTGTGGTCATGACGTCATTGTTTATAACACCTGAACAGACGAGTAATGAATTAGATTACCAGTGAATTAGCGAAAGATAGGCAACATAAAGATAATCAATGTTTAGTTACTATTCTTGGAGAGTCGAAGTCTTTATTTGGCTCTGTATATCATATAAGGCTGTCATCATTTGTGCCCATTCAAGAGCTGTCTGTGCCATTATATCCAATTGAATTGCCCTATCACAATACTAAACATACACGAACTCGGAGATCAAACATTTATCTATGCTTCTATACCCCATTATTAAACTCAACTTTTTACTGCCAAAGAAAAGTCGCAGTGGAGAACATGTTAAGCGATATGTCGGAATTCATCGATATAGTTCAATAGAGTGAACATAGTTTTGGAATAAGAGATGATAGATAGATAGAGCATGTCACTCGGCAAACAACTCAGAAAAAGATGGGGGTTAAATGAATTCCAAAAACCTAATGCTGGTACTCTTTAAACAAAATTATGAAATGCTTGGCTATACCCAGTTTAATATTATCTCATGGGATCTGGAAATAAGGCAGCGATTAACTTATTTCATTTAAAAATTGATAACCATTTTACCGAGACACATTGTTCAGAAATTCTCTTACTTTTGGCACGATGTTAATCTTAGAAAGGTCGTATAATCAGACGCTGTGTTCTTCCAACACCTAATTATGATTAAACCTCCTTAAATCATGGAGGTAATAATGACCTCGTAAATGGTTTGTGGGAAGTGGAAAAGATATATAAATATCAAATACCGTCCGCTATGGGGAGAAATACGCTTAGTTATCATGCCTCTGTCCAGACAGTAAGAGAGCCCATCTGTTGTGGCTCTTCATTGAACAAACTTTACAAATGATTACTATTGACAATCTTACTCCAGCGATTATATTTAATTCTGGATAAATTTGTTACCCACCAATTACCTGTTAAGAGGTCAGCTAAGTGCAGATGACCATCCCTATGTGAACTGTAAGAACCGTATGTGAGGAAATCCGTAGCAGACTTTTATAGGAAACTGTGTTAAAGACATTTATGGACAAACTCTTTAACATACATTTATGTGAAACTCTGTCAGACATTTATGGGCAACTTTGTCACAGGCGTTTAAAGGACACCCTGTCATTGAGAAAATTTAACAGACGATTACCTTTGAGAATTTTATGTTAGCCAATATATTTATTTTTGGATAAAGTTTTAACAAATCAATTACCTGTGAAGAGCTCAGATGACCATCACTATCTGAGCTGTAACAAACAGCTGAGACAAAATGTGTAGCAGACATCTATGGTGAACTCTGTCGCCGACATTTATGTGAAACTCAGTCACAGTCATTTAGTGGAAACTCTGTCACAGACATTTATAGTGAACTCTGTCAGATACATTTATGGGGAATTCTGATGCCGGGAACGCCGCATTAGACATGTCTGCGTGTGAGTGTGTGTGTGTGAGGGGGAGGTTTTTCCGTGGAACACAGGATTCAACAGGAGTGTGACAAGTGGCTCCGTATATGAGACGTTTTTGGCTTAACGATGTGCCGCCTGTACCACAAATCATGATACCAAATCATGTCTCCTGTTACCAAAGACAAATTTTTAATGATAATATCAACTTCTTAGAAACTCTGTAACCAGCAATCCTTAGATATGTCTTGGTCGACACCGTTTTGCATGGCGATCATTGTCGTCAAAATATTGCTGTCATCCATAACTCAGCTACGACACTAGAGAATTATAGACACATTGTTGAATGTTGATGGTTTGTCATTGTCTACGAATATGAAGAGAGACGATAACTGACGTGGGTATTCAAATAAGAGTCTCCATTGTCACTGAATATAAAAACAAAATATACAAAATATTGAGGAAACGGTCTACATCGTAAATTCACAATACTTTCCAATTATTGAATAGCAGCATAAGTCTCACGATAGCGTGGCACGTGCGGTTGTTAAAATGAGAATAAAACTACCATCGCGTTATAAAGATCTGTTTAACGACTCGATTTGGTCATTTTATAGCTGTTGTGAGGCCTGTTTAAAACAGTTTTTACAGGTTCAAAAAATGGGCCATTATTTTCAGTATCTTACGCGACATTAACTTGTTTTACGACAAACACACTACTCGCCTTACAGACATCAACATTTTGTATTGTCAATAAATGTGTTTTAAGAAAGAGTCCGATGTCAGGTGGATTCAGTGATAAACAAACGGGCTTTACATGTATGGTAACACATCATTAATCTGTCTTAACTTACACGAGTCACACGAAACTGTCACATGTTTTACGACCAGTAAATGGTACCCACAAGAAGGCACCAAAACGTGCGTTATCAAAGAAAGGGCCCTTGCAATTTTCTGTTGACAATTTACAATGGAGCGTCTTCGTACCCGACATAAAAATGTAATTTTGTCTTCTATTCTCCTTTTTCGTCACCCATTAAATATGGTTCATTTATCTGATGAATAGAATGAGTTTATATCACATCCTTCTAATATTTATGGAGAAAGACAGGATTTGTGTATATGTTACATATGTATATTTATAACCTTGAATATCCAGGCTGTTCCAAAATATATACATTCATAAGTCAAACACATTTTCTGCTTAAAATGGACTAAATGGGTTGTTCCCTTACAATCCACCTAAGGATAAAAGAAGACCTTAAAGGAAAAGAAGCCAATTACTCTAGTAGTAAATGTCACTTATAAATTTATCAGCTCGTGTATAACTAATACACTTGAACTTGTTTTCTATAAAATAACCTACAAAGACCATGTGATATGAATTTATTTAACTTTATATGAAGACAATACAAGTGTTATTGTGTAAAGACGTGTTAACGTTAATCTCACCCGGCAAATGTACACGGTATAAATGAGATACTTTATCCAGCTCGGGACAAATGTACCCGGATAAAAGAGATACTTTATCCAGCTCAGGACAAATGTATCCGGAATAAATGAGATACTTTATCCAGCTCAGGACAAATGTATCCGGATAAATGAGATACTTTATCCAGCTCAGAACAAATGTACCCGGAATAAATAAGATACTTTATCCAGCTCAGAACAAATGTATCCGGAATAAATGAGATACTTTATCCACCTCAGGACAAATGTACCTGGGATAAATGAGATACTTTATCAAGCTCAGGACAAATGTACCTGGGATAAATGAGATACTTTATCCAGCTCAGGACAAATGTACCCCGATAAATGAGATACTTTATCCAGCTCAGGACAAATGTACCTGGGATAAATGAGATACTTTATCCACCTCAGGACAAATATACCTGGGATAAATGAGATACTTTATCCAGCTCAGGACAAATGTATCCGGATAAATGAGGTACTTTATCAAGCTCAGGACAAATGTACCCGGATAAATGAGATACTTTATCCAACTCAGGACATTGCTGGAGCGTTTTACTAGGGTTTTTTGTGGGTACCAGAGACAGATGTAATGTAACGAGCTCTGGGGAATATAAGTGATAAGAACAGTAAATATAACGTCATAACACACGTGACTAAAGGTTTACGGTTAGATTAACTGTTAAATTGAATCTTTTGAGAATGGATTCGACCCCTCCTGACACTAATCCAATCTCAATCATATGTTTACAAATCAATACCGTAATTTTCTTTCTACGCTTATTTCCCATCGTCTGTCATGTGCAGTGTTGACAATAAGCATACACTCAAACTTTGTCTTAAACCACCAGAACACTAACAGGTGAGTGATCTGTGCAATACCTGTAATTTTATCTACCTTAGTTTTTGAGTGGATTTGCTTTAATCACAGATTCGCCTAGGTTGTCTTATAATCCACAACAAACTATAGGTTTTTCTGCAATGTTACTTAACAGATTTTCACGTACACTTGGTGCTCCACCCTTTACTTATAGAGGAGAGACAGCTGTAATCTGAAATACCTTCCCTTAACCCTAGAGACACACCTGGGTGTTTATATGTCACTATCACTTTTATTCAATTTGACATGAGTTTTAAGACCTCTTGTTTGCTCTTGACTGCCAAAACCTTTTTAAGAGTGGATTTTCTTTGGTCATAGATTCGCCTAGGTTGTGTTATAATCCAAAACAAACTATACGTCTTATGCAACGTTTCTTTACAGATCTTGACTTGCACCGGGTGCTCCACCCTTTACTAATAGAGGAGAGACAGAGTTAACGATCTTAATGACAAACATATTATCCAAATAGACGCTGTTCATTTTTTCCTGTGTTAGTCTTTGGTGACCTTGGACTCATGGTGTTCTAAAAACAATTAATTGAATATACGTGTCTTCGGACATTAATCCCCCTGCTTATCCTTCCAGATTATGTTGAATCAGCCTGTTGTTTTCATGAAGCGCCCTGACATCTTTAACTCTTTAAAGACACGACTAAAGGTGTTGTTGTCTGTGATAATCTCGGTTGTACTGACAAGGCAGCATTTCGTGTGTATAGCTGACCTCTAACAGATAAGGGCAATGTTTCCGAGAAGTTCCAGATGAATATTGTAAATTCGATTGATTGTGTTTTCGTCTAATTCTTTTATATCGCTATAGAACTAACACAATTAGGTCGTTTAAATTTTTCGTCAGTTCGATCTCTTCCTTCTCGGGTAGGTTAAATTACATCTGATTATAATTCCAATGCCATTCTGAGTTCTTAACGAACTTCAATGAATTAATAAATCATCGCCATCGTAACCAGTTTTTTTAATTTGAATCACAAATTGAGGTTGACTGCTATCTACATAAATCAGTGTTATCTTTTTTCACCATAGAATTAAAACAGGAAAATAATCATCAAAGTGAAAAGCTCTTGGAAGTTTTTCGTCAAAAAATGTCAGTTATGCGTTGTCAGTTGTATCAGGATGTTTAAGGCACGCGACGTGTAACGTACTGGGTAGGTTCCGTGTAACTCCCAGATATGTGTTGTGTCAAAGTAAAGTTGTTATGTGGAATAATAGTTGTAACAAATTCATGCTCGGGTGAACCCAGTGGAAATAACACTGAAAGCCGTTGAATCGTATTATATGATCGACTTGATGCTATGACAATTATCCTTTAAAATTCTAAATTTAATTTATTTTGAAAGCATGAAAATTTTCTTGTAAATTTTCAGAGTGAAATATTTTACCAAATGAACTCTAAAACTTAAAATGGAACGATGTACCGATGTTGTCATTAGCCTACACCATACTTGGTTGAGTCGATTGTCAATCTATTCTATGTTACACAACACCTTCGTACATAATTCGCTGCGAACCGTTTGTAAATGTCCACACTAACTCAAAGTTTAATTATTTTACACTAAGCTTCCTTCGTTGTGGTTCCTGAATTCATTTGAAAGAAGCGTGAGTATGTTTATTCAAAGCCTTTCACAACAACAGCAGGTTGACTTCGAAAAGCAAAGCCACTCAGACAACAGAATCTAAGTTGGAAGAAATATTTCACAATGTCTCTCTTATACAAAAGAAACATAAAGCTTGTATCGTCTTTGATCTAATTAAATGGCCATATGTGCGGGACACTTTCTATTCAACTGTATCGACTGGTTTACTATTATAAAAGAATGTCCGAGGCCCAAAATTAACGTAAAGTTTACATTGTCTTCAGTCTGTAGGTAGTTCTGCTATAGAGATTAAACTAAGGGGGCAGGTGAGAATGTGCAAGTGAGAGTGGGAAAGGGGGGAGGGGGGGGGGGGGGATGAGTCATTTCAAGTGTTTTATATTATTATTTACGAACAATTCCAAAACGTAACTCTTGATTTCAATAAATGTATTACTAGCAATAAAAGTGTATGTAGAATACATAGATTGTTTATTCAGGTGGATGTCTTTGATTCAGCAGGTAATAAAGCAGGTAACAGGAACTCCGTCGGTCTGTGGTCTTCTTTGATAAAAGATGAAAAGAAGGGAGGTAATTTTAAACATCATAAATATTTATAGTTGAACCACTAAGCTTCTTTGATATCGATAAAATAACAGTATTTAAAGAAATCGTAAAGAATATCTCAGTTATACACTTATAGTTTGAACTGATACAGCTTAAAAGGCCCTAGTATAATATGCTTAATAAAATAATAATAGCAGAAATAGTCATGATTTTGTCCATAAATGATGTCAATTGTTACAGCTGATGGTGGAGAGGAGCTGTTCTAGGTCTTATAAATCAAAATCTGTATCAATCACAAAATATCTCTGTCAGCTGATTGGATATAATAACAGGCTGTTCATACAGCTTACAAACAAATCGATCTCTAGAAAAACAATAAAACGTATGAAACCTGATCAGAGCATCATATGTTAATTCATTGATTCGGTTGAGTTTGGTCTCACGGGAACACAAGCAGATTCATTTGATAGCTTTGACCTTGGTCAAGGTTAAAGTGATTTCATCTCTGATTCTTTTCAAATAGTGACAGTAGCTTGACTTGACTGACTACAAATCGCTCATGCAAGCTAAACAATAGAACGATTTGGCGATAATGGCAATGTGCTTGTGACCTCTGACCACGAATTAACAGAAAACATAACGATGTCCTATAGGAGTATAGAGTGTTGTCCACTCACTGCTCGTCGATATAATGTGGAACCGGTGTGGTCGTCCTGTGCATGTCTTGGTTACAAAAATTATCCGTGCAGGGGTGGGAGATGGGTGTGGAAGGGGTTGGGAGAGAGGATGGGGGATGTGGATGTCAGTCCGGTCATCGGGATCCTCTTCCTAATCTCTCCCGTTGTTTACAGAGCTTGGGGGTTTTATTTCAAACAGTAGTAGCAGTCCAAAGTGCAGAAAACCATGCAGTCTGTTGTCAGCACTCATAGCTGTATTGTCAGATTTTGATTGTATTCATCTAATCATTTTTTTCAAATTTTGAACGTATTCATCTAATCGCATCAGATTTTGATCTTATTCCTCTCATCACGTTGTCAGACCGTAATAATCGAATTTACTTTGTTAGATTCTGACCTAATAATCTAACCATATTCTCAGATTCTGGCCATATTCATCTTATCACGTTGTCAAATTCTGACCGTACCTGTGAGCCAAAAGGCAAGCCAGGAAGCAAAGTAACTGGTTGACAAGTGATAAAGTTTGGGTTTATTATCGATTTGTTTGGTCACAATTGAAATAAAAATGTCCCAAAAAGAGTGACGGAAAATGTCCCGAATATCTCGACGACTTTTTCGGTGTGTTTACTCGGGTTTGTTTCCAGACGGTTACACCTAATGTTTTTGACAGTGGGAAAAGATAAGAGTCGGTTTGATGGGCGGATGTCGGCTTATTTCCTTTTATCTTCTGTATTGACCAGTAAATCTAAGAAAGCCATATCACCAGCCCCCACCGGATTGGTTCAAGGGAAATTACTCAGTGTTAACTATATTTCTATAGATTAATCTCTACAAACTGAACAGCCATCTTCTGTTGTATTTCACTTAATCTTTTTTCTTTTCTTCAGTCAACCTTTCTTTTTATCTTTTATTTTTTACTCTCGTCGTTGTTTTGTTTTTAAACCATTTTGTAAAAGCGCATCAGTATAAAGACGAGTACTAACAATTGTCTGGTTGCTCTCAATCAAACCCTGTGTTGCTTATATACTGTCACTGTGCTTAATTCGTTCTTTAGACAAGTCGGCTTGTAACAAACAGTTTAGAAATCACACCTGATTAATTACGGCTTGATTCGACCTAATGTATACTTGACACTGCTCCCAAGTCTGGTTGAATGACCCTTGTATAAACAGTCCAATAGCAGAACTCATCCAGAAAACGACAAAAATGGAAAATAACAAAACTGATACGGGTATCCCAGCCAGTAGAAGACAAAAATGGAAAATAACATCGAAGGAATCTGTTGAAGGCCAATTGAATGATGAATAAGATAAACACTCTTCCATTCCGTGACCTAGACAGTACTGATAAACAAGAAACACTTATCCTCCAATGTTTGTTCACTGTCTGGTGTTTGTCGCACGGATTCGGTTATTAAGTTTCAGTGCCAGCTAATCATTATTGTTGTTACAAAAGTTAAGCTTTAACATCGAGTCCCAAAAATCAATGAGTATAAAAAACAAAGTTTTCAATCTGGTGAGATGCATGTATTAAAGCCAGAATGTGAAGCATATTTTCTTACGAATCAATGTCAGTGACACAAGAAAAAGAAACAAAAATGTGCCAGCTTACTCCGAGAATATATGCGCATTTAAATTGTCTCATTCTGTCATAAACGGGTATAAAGCACTAGTTCTGGGGGTGTTATACCTAGAAAAGAGGATAATCTGAGCGGTATTAATGAAGCGTAATTCGATGTAATCCCTCGATCATGGTGATAATGACGGATAATAGAGGTTCCCGAATCACCCTTGTCGGATTAACACTCCTAGTGATGCTGAAACGGATTACATAACCGTTTTTCAGTTCTATAGCATAAACGAATTGTTCATAATAACATTTACATCTCACCGGACAATGTTGAAATTCTTATAGTAAGCAGAGTAATTCACAATTTTTCAAGACAACAAGAACTTCAATTTGAGACATTTCTTTTAGTGTCATAATTGCACAAAGTTAAGGGAATGTCGTTTGTATCCATCATTTTATTGTCCATGCAATCTGTCTTATTCAGACTTTAACAATGCTAGTAAGTAGATCTCAAGTGGGTGTCACACCTTCATATAGGATAATCTGGGTGGGACAAACCGAGTTGTAATTGCTGTCGTTACACACGAATGATTGCAAAGACACATCTAACCTGACCATCCCATATCAAAATGTCTCATCAAAATCTTATCTCAGTCTTTCTACGTTGTTCTGTTAGCTTTTTAATAATTAACTTAAACATCCGATATTAAGGCTAGGTTTCCACTTCAGATAAATTAAGATTAAAACATATGCAGGTGAATCAAAGCAGATTATCAGTGGGCGATAACATTTCTATGAAACGCTATGTTGGGGGTGACAGACTCGTAAATAATGGCTCGTTACTTACCCAAGTAATCATAACAAAGATAAAAGTAACCCGCACAGTTTGCTGGTAGATACAGACGTCAAGTTTGAGGATTAACGTTAGTAGTAGAGGAAGAGCAGCTGAGTGATTATTTATTAGTACATAATAAGGAACGTTTGTGCGTTACCATGTAGTAAATGATTACT